>CAUYRH010152355.1:0-48576 GCA_963574655.1 Perodicticus potto
ACTACAGGCGCCCACCACAACGCCCGGCCATTTTTTGGTTGCAGTCGTCATTGTTGTCTGGCGGCCTGGGCTGGATTCGAACCCGCCAGCTCAGGTGTACGTGGCTGGCGCCTTAGCCTGTTGAGCCACAGGCGCCGAGCCAGGGAGCATAATTTTGATTAAAGTGGACATAAGCGTTTTAAATGGGCCTTGGTTTTGCTACTCTCTTCCACTTGCCGTGTGTTCCGAGGTGTTTATGAGCTCATCCTCTCCATACCTTTTGGGAACAGTCATGATTATGACAATGACCAAAGAATAACGTCCCAATTACGTGTGAGTAAACAGTGGCCCCCAAAGAAACAGCTACATGTAGTCCTATAAAGAGATCAGTTTATAAAACTGCAGATGACAATGTTCAGTAAATTACTTCCAGTAGAATTACCCAAGACACTTTATTCCTTTTTATTTCAAAAACTGCTACAGGCACTAATGTTTTAGATGTAGCCCGCGTACTATCCTCATGCTTTTACTAGAAAACCAATTCTAGTGTAATATTTCAAGGAGGAGTTAAAGGGAATTTAAAAGTTCATATACATTTCTTGCTTTTTCTAGCTTTCTTGCTCAAGAACTTAGGGAGTGAGAAATGTGCTTTGTTTGGTTTTTAAGGGGGAAATTCAGGAGAAAGCCACCGGTGAGGTTCAGAAAACGAGCACTGACAAAAGGCAGGGATAAGAGGGGTGCCAATAACAAGGAAGAGCAGGGAGAGGGAAGCACTTCAGAGGGCAAAAGATGCGACAGAAGTCACAGTGAACGTCAGAAAGCAGAGCTCCGGACAGAAACACGTTCAGAGCAGGCACGTCCAGTCCACACAGCTCCTGCTCTTAAGGAGCTCAGGGACGGAGTCAGGCCAGCCAGCTGGCCATGAGCTGGACCAAGGCTTCGCCCCTGGAACACACGTGCACCCAGGTCCCGCTGTACAGGAACAGGGACCTGGATATTAGGGTATCAGGGAAGCCTGCCTGGCAGAGTTGGCATCCAGGGAAGGCGTTAGGAGAGAATAGGGGGAATGAGGCTAGAGAGGGATAGACTGGGGAAAGGGTGAAGAGAGGACACCGCTGGTGATATCCTCGACAGCGACAGAGTAGGCAGAAGTAAAATGGGCAGAAACGGGGAAAAGGAGGGGCTCCTGAAAGGAAAATGGAGTACAGCTGACCTTCTGTATCCGTGGGTTCCATGTGTATGGATTTAACACACCACAGATTGAAAACATTTGAAAAAGTCAAAATTTAAAAAGATAATAATAAAAATGAATACACATAAAACAGCAATAGAGCATAATACTATATGTGAGTACTTATGGAGCATCCATACTGCATCATATCAGATAAGTAATCATCTAGCCATGAGCTAAAGTATACAGGAAGGTGTGTGGAGATTACATGCAAATTCTGTGCCAGGTTGTATCAGGGGCTTCAGCAGCCAGGTATTTTGGTACCTGCAGGGGTCCTGGAACCAGTTCCCTTTGGGTACTGAAAAACAATGTGTCTGTGGAGAAAGGAAAATGGAGAAGAGTGTGCTGAGGCTGAGTGAGAACAGGAAGCACATACGGGGACGGAGGAAAAAGCACACATCATAACAAGACGAGCCTGTGACAGACAGCACTGACACAGGGACCTCGTGGGCCCATGAGGATGACTGCATCAACGAAGTGAACCTGCAGTAACATGCAAAGGGTCTGGAAACATTTAAAAGGAAATGTACAACTCATTCCTCTTCAAGCCTCATTTACAGCAAATTCTAGGATCCAAGATGCATTTCTCAGGCAGCAGTGAGGGTGTACCTTGCAGGATTCAGAAAATTAAAAATAGATACACACATAAACACACATATAAATACACATATACACACATACATTTATACACACAGATGTACATACGAGAGGTCTGACAATTAAGTTCACAACCTCACTGCTGAGTATCACTATGGCCAGCTTCCCCGTACTCCCCTGGGGAAGTTACGCACTGATGCCAGTACCCAGCCCACCCTTCAATTTGAAACTCCTTCTGAATGACCATCAGACCTGTCATTGTACTGCCCTTGATATCCTGAATGTCATCAAGATGTCGTCCTTTCAATGTTTCCTTTATTTTCTGGTAAAGAAAAAGTCATTGGGGGCCAGATAGGGGGCCTAGGAAGGGTGTTCCAATAGAATTATTTGTTCACTGGCTAAAAACTCCCTCCCAGACAGAGCCGTGTGAGCGTGTCGCTTTGGTTAATCAATGAGCTCTTTTGGCACCATTGTTGCGGGCACCTTTCTCATGACAAGATTTTCAGTGACGACACTCCTGTTTCTCTATTGGCCTTCACTTAGTCTGCTGTGCTTCTCACAGGCAGCTGACAATGGGGACACACAACCCGACAAATGTCTGCAGTGTTTTTGTCAGTTCTGCTCGTTACTGGCCACCCTGACCTCTCTTCAGCAGTGATGCCTTCTCTCCCCTCTGAAAGACATTCGACCCATTTGCACGCTGCGCTTGTCTCCATGGCACTAGTCCCATAAACTGGGAGTAACGTGTCCCGGATTTCACTTCTACTCTTATCAAGTTGAACAAGAAATTTAATGTTTGTTTGTTGCTCTAACTCAAGCTCTGACATTCTCTCAACAGGACGCAGAGACGCACAACGATAATGAACATCACTCAGCAAGACACGGCCACCTGTGGACAGAAACCCAGGTGTGAGACAGTAACACGGCACGGTTACGAACCCTTAGCGAGCGGTCAGTACAGTGCCGCCGACGTAAGCACGCAGTGGCAAGTTCACGAACTTAACTGTCAGACCTCACATAGATAGTTTTAGTTGGTCACTCTCACTGATAATTCATAAAAACACTGACATTTCTTTACCAAAAACTCATATTATCTTAGGCATTATCTATAGCAAAACAGAAAATTTTATAAAAATAAAAGCAAAGTTTGGCAATTAGTAAATGCTTGCCACTAGGATATTTGGATGTGAGAAGAAATTTGACCCAACATTTTTTCTTCGGTTTAAACACATGGGCATATTTTCCTCGGCCTCACCTACATCTGGGTCATAGTCCCACTACAGATACACAATACGACCTCGGGAGTTTCACGGTATTTTACAATGTTTGCATTCTAAAGATTGTGGTCTCATTTTCTGTAATATTTTTTCTGACCAAGTGTCTTTTTTTTCACAATCAGAAACAATTTTTTGAAAAGCCTTCCAATGTTAATTTATTTTACAGGATAACTAAGCACATTAAAAAAAAAAATGTCCCTGCCAAATGTGAGAGCTGACTGATGTTATATAGAGCACGTGGTTTCCTGCCTCTAAACACTACGTACCTACCCAGGACCTGTAGCGTGCCCGTCTCAGCGGAACAGCAACGCTGCCTCCCCAGCGGCCTGGACCACCAGAGTGGGTCGCACAGTGCGCCCCCCGCCCCAAGAGCAGGGAAACACTTCTTTGCTCCTCTTCTAATTTCACCAAAGCAATCTGAGGAACTCCTCCACGCACAGAAGTGTAACAGACACCTAGGTGTGCTCCCTTTCTATCTTGGATGACATGAAAAATTTTTATTCTACAGAACTAGCTAGGAATGGGCTGGACGGGCTTCGGAAGGGACACATCCTAGAGTACAGAGAGGAGATTTTACTCAGTGCTCACGGAGTGTCCACCACCCATCAGGTGCTGTGCAGGGCAGGGAGCTGGGCTGTCGGGGATGCAAAGAAGAACGGCCCCAGAATGTTCGCCACGATGAACAAAGCACGGTGAGGACAGAGGCAGAATCTGGGATCTCACCTGAGGGATGTGCGGAAAGCTCGACAGCTTGGTGACAGCTGAGCAGACTTTGAAAAGGGATTGAGGAAGTTTCAAGAAAAAAGATTTACAAGGGAAGGCGTAGCAGACAAAAGAGTTAGCAGGGACCAAGGCACAGTATTGGGAAAAGTACGACTATCCAGAGAGCCACGAACAGGGCACAGGCCTGAGAGTGGGTTGAGGAGAAGGGAGGAATAACGCTGAAGAGGGGTTTCAGGGATAAAGGAGCCTGCTGATGGCGCTGGACTTTATGCTGCGGCAGTGGTAAGCCAATGCGGGACTGGAGAAGGATTTAAACCAGCTCTGTGTTCTGAAAACATTAAGTCTGGCATCAGAGTGGAGCAGGAACTGACGGAGAGACAGGGAGTGAAGACAGGAGGCTACTGCAGGGGTCCGGGCCAGTCATACTTGAAGGGCTGGGCGGGGGCAGCAGTTTCAGGAGCAGGGACAGATCAGAACGATACTCAGCAGGATGACACGATGGCTTTGATGGACTGCTTGGATGAATGGAGAGAGAAATAAAAGCTGGGCTCCAGGGTTTCCCAGTGTGGATGCCTGGCAATTAATGAGTGAATTCAGGACAGGGAACAGTAAATCATGTGGGTCTGGGTAATCGTCAGTCAGACATGCTGACAAGACACTCCCGGAGACAGGTCCACTGGGCAGCAGGAAGTAGGAGTGAGGCATTCAGGACGCAGTAAGGGCAAAGGACGTTTACCTTGCAGGCAATGCCATCTAAGATTCTAAGTAATGGTTGACTTAGACGCAGATAAAATACCCAGGAGAAGAGCAGAGAATAAGAAGGAGGCGAAGCACACAACTCCCTGGGACATTATTTTTTAAGAGATGGACAAGAAAAGAGTCTGAGAATAAGAAGGAAAAAGACCAATACGAGAGGTAGGAGGCCACAGAAAGAGAGACGACCTGAAATCAAGCTCAGGGTGAAGAAGGGGGAGGAGGCAAGAAACCATGTCGGCAGATTCAGAAGACGGGGTCTGGGGTGAGAGTAACGGGGCAGCACTGATGCTCCCTGAGGGCCCGGGAGGAAGGAGTGTCCTTGAGATGTGGACTCAGGGCCTGACTGACTGCAGCACAGACGCTCCCTGAGGGCCCGGGAGGAAGGAGTGTCCTTGAGATGTGGACTCAGGGCCTGACTGACTGCAGCACAGACGCTCCCTGAGGGCCCGGGAGGAAGGCGCCTCCTTGAGATGTGGACTCAGGGCCTGACTACAGCACACTGAGCATCAAAAAGGAGACTGGACGTCCCTTCCGACAGCCTGGGCTCAGCCTGGTGACGGAGATTCACCCTGGATGGTAACGCTGCAGGGGAGTTTCTTCCCGATCTATTTTTGTATTTGGCAATTTTCTATGACTACTGTGTACTTTTCTAATACCACACACTAAAAAAAGAAAAAACCCCTGAGAAGGAGAAATGGTGACGGAGCAATACCCGTAAGTCGGGGTCCTACACCAGTTCCGCCACGTATTAGCCGTATGACCTTAACATTTAGAACTTCTCTCCGGGCCTTGGTCTCGTGAGCTGAAACGTCACTACTGTGTGTTCTAAATGCAGACGTTGAGGCACTAGCTCAGGATGTGAGAATACGCTTCAGTAAAAAGGTGTGTAAAGTGAACAATTATTTTATAATACAAATAATTACCACAATCTACCTGACTTTTAATTTCTGATTTTGTTTGTTTTTGAAAGTGGAGAACACCTGCATTGATTCGCAGATATATCTTTTTCACTGTGTTCTTTCCACTGTATCCATTATATCTTCTGTTTTAAGAATAAGATTCCGTTCCCACCACGTAGTCTCCCCTGCACATCAATCAAGAAAAAGAACAGCACTTCGCGGGTAAGGTTTGAAGGCCGCAGCTGGCAAGACTAAATATTTACTGCTTCATTTAGAGTGGCCAAAGACGTCAAGTTTTTACTGAGCAATTATCACGGGCACTGCGGAAATAAAAGCATCAGACTGTGCTTCTCGTCCATACCTTCTGACGTGTGATGAGTGGCTTGGTATGGACATTTTTGTCACTTCTGTTTCAGATGCTTTTAGACAATGAATGACAACGTAAATTAGTGGTGAAAGGCACAGGCTGTGAAAAACATTAAAAAACAGGCTTAAAAGAAATTATCTGAGAGCTAAGAAAATTCAGAGGAAAAATTCTAGGATATTAGACGAGTCCCTTAGTCCCTTATAGGCCATTTGGGCAACACCCTGCCAGAAGTGGGTACACCCATTCTTGGATACCTGCAGGAAAACACCCCATTATGACATGAGACAGCCGTCTGCTGACTCGCTTTCCTTAGTTACTGGAAAGGTCCTCTGGATACTGATCTGAAGTCTCCCTTTCAGACAGTCCACCTCTTAGCCCCAGTTCCATCCCGAGGGTGATACCATGTCAGATTAATAATTTCCTGGGGATTTTACAGCTAAATAAAAATGTTATGGCTCATCCTGAAAGTCTATCTTTCTTATGTGCTTTTCAGGAAAGGATGACATCTGAGCTGTTAGTATATATCATGTATATAATGGAATTAATTTGAATCCTAAACATTTTTACTTAAATTTGGTATAAAATGTTACGTTCTATGTGGCTGTGGATTCTCTGACTGAAACAGAGTACAATGCTTTTCACTGGCTTGCATTTAACCAGGTTGTTGGGTCAACTAATTCCTCTTGCCTACGGAAAAACATCCTGGCTCACGTCCACGGCAGGGTGAGTACTCACAGCTCATGAGTTACTCTTGTGAAGGTCCAGACCCTTCTGTTCCTACAGGTTGAGCACTATGACAGCCAAGACTCTGCTGTGTTTATTCAGAAGCCCTTTGTGCCAGTGTATTAGTTATTGCTCTTGCATAATTAAATAGCATGTAAATCAATGAAATGTGAATGCGAATACAGGAATTGTTTGGAGAGCAAGTTTAACCTCAGTAAAAAGAATGCCATCAAAATAGGTATGGAAGAGACAAGTGCAAAAAAATTTAGAGAAACTATGAAACTATGCAAACCATATGCTTTATGAAAGACTTTAAATTCTCACTCCCTCTAGAGTGGGCAGTGTAGATAACACATAATAGATAGGGTTTATGCAAGATAAACCATGCAAACCCCCAGACTAGACTTCTACTCAGAGAAAAGACCTTAGCCTTTCTTCAAAGACTGGTGATAGAATGTACATTTATATGCTTTGTAATGAACAAATTTCAAAGATATGTTATCTTTTTATAATCTCCAGTTTTAATCACCTTCTTAAATAACTGATCAGTTATTGGTTCTGATGAAGTCAGACAGAAGGCTTCTGCCATAGTTTATAGCTAAGCTCAGTCTCTCCAGATAGTGCTGGGGGGCTGCTTAAAATGAAGACTATGACACAAAAGGCTTAAGACCCCCATATAATCAACTGTTTGCCAAGAACAGTAAAAACTGAGATATTATAAAAAGTCAAAGCTGATAGAAACTATATAAATTAATAAGCTCAAGTAGTTATTACTCGAGTCAGATCATACTGATGTGGACCAATAAAAAAAATGGATACACATAGTATATAGCAGAAGCCAGAGAACTAAAGTGGAAATATGCAAAAACACAGAAATTTAAGGATTAAATATATTGATAAGGGGAAGACAAAATTTGTATCTATTGACAGACAAGCTGTGTGAAAGGTAAGCACTCAAAATTAATTCTCCGAAAAGCAGAAGGGTAACTCTGACTGGAAGAACACTGCAGAAGCAGATACAGTTGAAAAGAGAGCGAGGAAGCAAGGGGGGGAAATAGGCCAGGGAAGTGTCAGGGACGTTACTGTAGAAAAATGTGAACAGCACGAGATGAGAAGCAAGGTTTATGAGAAAAGTTGCTATAAATTGTTAAGAAGAAGAATAGTGTAGTTTATAGTAAGCTAGTCCAGTTCAGCAAAAATGGTTCTAGTCCAGGCCCCGACGACTTCACTGTTGAATTCTACCAATCATTCAAAGAACTAATTCCGCTCTAAACTATTTCAAAAAATTGAGAAGGGAAAACTCCCAAACTCATTCTACAAGACCTATATCACACTGATACCAAAAGCAAAGACACAACAACACAAAAGAAAACTAAACTATAGACCAATACTTCTGATGAACACAGACACACAATCCCCAACAAAATACTGGCAAACGGGATTCAAGAACACATGAAACAGGTTATTCACCATGACCAAGTGGGATTTATCCCAGGGATGCAAGGATGATTTAACATATACAAATCATTCAGTGAGATACATCATGATTAACAGAACAAAGGACAAAACACACATGATCATTTCAACTGATGAAAAAGCATTCAATAAAATTCAACGTCCCTTCTTGAACAAAGCTCCCAAATAATTGGGCATAGAAGGAACTTATCTCAACATGATAAAAGCCATATAAGAAAGACAGTAGTGAGTATCATACGGACTGAGGAAAAACTGAAAGCTTTTCCTCTAAGATGTGGAACAAGACAAAATGCCCATGTTCACCACTGTTATTCAGTACAGTACTGGAAGTTCTAGCTAGAGCAATTGGATAGGAGAGAGAAATAAAAGGCATCCAAATTGGAAAAAAATCATATCACCCTAATTTGCAGACATGATCTTATAGAGAGAGAAACCTAAAGGCTCTACAAAAATACTATTAGAACTGACAAATAAATTTAGTAAAGTTGCAGGATGCAAAATCAACATACAAAAATCAGTAGCATTTTTCTATGCCAACGGCAAATGATCAAATAAAGAAACCAAGAAAGTAATCCTCTTTACAATAGCTGCAAATAAAGTAAAATACCAAGGAATAAACTTCACCAAAGTGGTGAAAGATCTCTACAATAAAAATAATAAAACACTGATGAAAGAAATTGAAGAGGGCACAAAAAGGGAAAGATATTCCCTACTCATAGATCGGAAGAATCCACATTATTAAAATGCCCATACAACCCAAAACAATCTACAAATTTAGTGCAATCCCTATCAAATTACCAATGACATTCTTTACAGAAATAGAAAAAATAATCCTAAAATTTATATGGAACCATAAAAGGTCCAGAAGAGCCGAAACTATCAAGAACCAAAAGAACAGAAGTGGAAGAATCGCATTACCTAACTTCAATTATACAACAGAGCTGTAGTAACAAAAACATCATAAAAACAGATACATAGACCAATGGAACAGAATAGAAAACCCAGAAATAAATCCACACAACTATAGTGAACTTATCTTCAACAAAGGTTCTGAGAATGTACATGGGGGAAAGGACAGTCTCTTCAATGAAGGGTGCTGAGAAAACTGGATATCCACATACAGAAGAATGGAACTGACCCATGCCTCTTGCCATATAGAAATAAAATCAAAGCAGAGCAAGACTTAAATCAAGACCAGAAACTGTGAAACTACTAAAAGAAAACATTGGGGTAATATGTCAGGACATTGGTCTGGACAAGGATTTCTTATGTAATACCCCCAAAGCACATGCAACTGAAGCAAAATTAAATAAATGGGATCTCACCAAACTAAAAGGCTTCTGCACAGCAAAAGAAATAATCAACAAAAGAAGAAGAGACAACCTATGGAATGGAAGAAAGTGTCTGTAAACTACCCACCTGGCAAGGGATTAATACTACACAACTAGAATATATAAGGAGTTCTAACAACTCTATAGGTAAAGATCAAATAATCTGATTAAAAACAGGCAAAAGATCTGATTAGACATTTCTCAAGAGAAGAAATACAAATGGCCAACAGACACATGCAAAAATGCCTGACATCCTTAGTCATCGAAGCAATGCAAATCAAAACTGTAGTAAAATATCATCTCACCCCATTAAAATGGCTTTTGCCAAAAAATCGGGCAATAAGTAATGCTGGTGAGGATGTGGAGAAAGGGGAACCCTCATCCGTTGTTGGTGGGAATGTAAATTAGCACAACCTTAATAAAGTGAATGAATAAAGTAATCAACAAATCAATAAGAAAAAAAATAAGCACAACCTCCACAGAGAATAGTATGGAAGTTCCTCTAAAAACTAAAAATAGAGCTACATATGACCCAGCAATCCCACTGCTAGGTATATATCCAAAGTAAAGAAATCAATCTATCAAAAAGATGTCTGTACTCCCATGGTTACCGCTGCACTATCACCCCAAAATTTGGAATCAACCTAAGTGTCCATTGTACATATACACAATGGAATGTCACACACTAATTGCTATAAAAAGAATAAAATGCTGCCACTTGCAACAACATGGGTGTAACTGTTAAGTAAAATAAGTCAAGCACAGACAGATCTTACCCATGTTCTTACCCATGTGTGGGAGTTAAATCCTATAACAATTGATCTTATGGAGACAGATAGTAGAATGACTCTGACCAGAGGCAGGGTAAGGTAGCGGGGAGGGGGAGACACAGTGGGGATGATTAATGGGTGCAAAATATAGTCAGATGGTTATATTTTGGTTCATTCTATTATGAACCAAATGAATGAAGAACAATATTTGATATCACAACAATGTGACTTTAATCAACAATAAGTTAGGGTATACTTTAAAAATAACAAAAACAGTAGAATTGGAATGTTTCTAACACAAAGAAATGATAAATGCTTGAGGTGATGAATATCCCAGTTGCCCGCATTTGATTAACACATACTGTACCTTGTAAAACATCACATGTACCCCAAAATACTATATGTAACCATTATGCACCCATAATAATTAAAAACACTAAGAAAAAAAATTATTCATATTATCTCATAAACTCATTAAGGGATTAGTAATCTCTTAAAAAAAAAAAAAGAATGAACAAACCCCGGAATCCCAGACACACACCCTAATTGAAGCTATATAAACTGGATGAAACTTTTTTTTTCTTTTGAGGCTATAACATTCTAACAAAAATATTTGTAATTAAAAGACTACCACTTCAGAAGAGATCACAAAAGGATAAGAAATGGATTATGCATTTGGGATACTATTTTAATATCTCATATTATATTTTCCCTCTAAAATGACTTTTACATAAATGATTTCATTTAAAATTTATAAAACTCTGAGGTAAATAAAACTTTTCTCCCATTTTACAGAAAGAAAAGCTCATAGATGTTGGCATGTCCAAGCTTACCTAAATAGAAAGTGGGCAACAGACCAGAACTTTGGTCTTTCCACCTAAAATTTTATAGGAAGTTTGGAAAATAAAAAAAAAAAACTAAAGTTTCCATTGAGTCCAACAATTATCTTTTAAGGTATTCTCACTTTTTTCCCCTATACAGTGAGATCACTGAAATATATTGGGTTTATTTTCACTTAACATCATATCATATATATTTATCTTTATCACGACTACCTAATCTTCATATAGAATAGATCATTTAATGAGTATATAATACTATGGCATGTCAACTAATTCATTCAAAACAACACTATGGGAGAGGTGCTAATATATGGAACCAAGAAAAAAAAATGAGTAAAAAGCAGTTACTTAACCAATTCTGTTATTGGCCAATCAGGTTGGGGTCTTTTGCTGCTTGCTATATAGATACAACTACGATGAAAAGTCCCTTCTTCTGAAGGGTATGTTAAACAGTTTCATGAAAACATTTCAGATTGTATATGAAACCAGCACATTGTACCACTTGATTGCACTAATGTACACAGCTATGATTTAATAAAAAATAAAATAAAATAAAATAAAAATGAAAAAAAATAATATACAATCACAGGCTCAGGAAAAAAATAAAAGAAAGGTCCCTTCTTCATGGCCTATGTGTCACAGTGGTGGCCGCTTGAATGAACAGCAACTTTCCCATCAGGAATAACCTGTCTCCTCCCCACCCCAAAGTTGCTAAATTATTGCCTATTCTTTTAATTCTGTACGCTTTGCCTTTCTATTTCTAATAATTGAAGGGGAAAAGTATGGCCGAAAATATTTTTATATTTTATTCCTGTTACTTGCAAAGACAGCTATTTTACACAGAACAAGAATACCCTCTGGAGGCGCAGAGAGAGCTATTATAGAGGCAAGGATAAAAAGGACCGAGAAAGAAAAAAAAGTCTATGTTTCATTTTTCTTGGCTCACAACGGACCATTTGGGCTTTTGCTTTCCCTAAAATACAACCAAGCTAGAGCTCCATGGCACAAACTAAAAGGGCGATCTGGAAGTTGATTAATTTATCTGGAAAACAGTCAGTTCTCTATTTCAATTTGTGCGGTGACGACACAGCCTGAATCAAATTTTAAAGTAATGCAAACACAGCCTCTCTCTAGGCCAAATTCTGGAAAAACACCTTAAGAATTCCAAGTGGAAGTCTTTGTAGATCCTGAGAGGCCTATATGTTGCTTTTAATTTAGAGAAGTGTCAAGATACATTTCTCCAAGGGCCAACAAAGGAAGATTATGCAACGTAATGAGACGCTGCCATATTAAATCCTGAGTTGATAGCTCTTGGAGTTTTGAGCGATCCTCAGCAAATGTTCTCATCATTTTGGATCCTTTACCCTCCTCAAGGCGTCTCTGGGTTGGAAAGTACACGAGAGGATCTTTAGCCCAAGGAGTCGTCACCCATACGTAGCCCAATTCCACTGATAACGCAGGCACGGGAGAGCCTGGAAGCTTCCAGAGACAGCATTGTGCTAGGACTTTCAGCTGCTTTACCTCACTCCGAGGTTGTCTACCCCAAACCTGTGTAGGTGAGCCCTCTGTCCCTTGCACAGTGCCACCACACTTACCTCCAGAGGCCCGGGAGCGACACTGGCCAGTCATGGGGCTGTACTCCTGGTTTTCGTCGGCACACACGCACAGGAAGGACCCTTCCACATTCTCACAGAAGGCTTCACCACACACCCCACTGAGCAGCTCACATTCGTTCACATCTGGAAAAGGGAGCACAGATCAAGTGAGAGGGGTGGTGCCTTTGCGACAGCTCTTTATTTTACCAGCTGTGCCAAGGCTAGTAGCGTCTGCTGGAGACTAGGTGACCTCCTGGGAGCAACTGAATGCCTTCTGCTCTTTGAGGGAAGGGGCTCCCAAAGGTAGTGCTGGGCGATTTGGTCTGTACGAAAGGACCATGAAAAAACACGGCAGAAGTTCTAAATCCCCCTTGCAGTTTTAAGGGACGCCTGGGGATTATACAGCAAGCACAGCGGTACTGCTGGACTGGCTAGTTTTGTCTTTCCTAACTTTTCAACAGAACAAAAGTCTTAAGTGACCCAACACTCTACTCACAGTTCTTAATTCAAGAAAAATTAGGAGACTGGCATTTCAGCAACCATAGAAACAAGTTCATTTAAAAATTTAAGATGCTCGATCAACTTAAATATATGAAAGTATAGTTCTCTAGCAGCCAAAATGCTCCAGGTTGCCTATCCCTTTAAGAAATGAAGTTAAGACCCCGGTAAATATTTGTCGGGATACATTAATCACTCATGTGCACCAAAGCAGTCTGATAACTACTCACTAGTTTCACTATGCCTTTTCAAATTCTGCTAAGGCTCTACAGCGTAATTTCTATTTTGCTACATGTTTTCCTTCTGTACTTAGACATAATTAAAACACTCAGGGAGTCTCACTGATGAGTATGAATAAAATATAAAAATAGCCTTTCTTTGGAGCTATGTATTTAACATCATGCAAATACATAGCTCCAAAGAAAGGCTAATTTTATGCTTGACCTTGCCCGATAGTAACTTTCTATCTTCTTTCCTCCTAAGAGAAATTTTATTAGGGAGTACAGTTCAGCCAAGTACCTGACTTGAAATTTGAACTGCTCATGTGTCTCACGTGTTAAACACGTGCAAACATCAGCACAATCTTGAGATGGATTATGTGCATAAAGTTAAAAATTTGAGGAATTATCCAAATCATTCCAGAAAAAAATACTATTTTCATCTGCTAACCCAGTTAATTGGAGAAAAAGATTACATATCTTGACTTATTTGGATAATAACCTCAGCTTTCTGTTTCACTTTGTATATAAACAGATATGAACCCAATGAGAACTGGGTTTCATCTGTGTAAAGATACTGTAACATAAAGTAAAGCAGAACTGGAACATTTAATCAACCTAGACAGTCATAATTTAGACCAGAAAACTGAAATTTGCCAGTTCATATTTATCAATTTTAGGTAAATGTCCAATGAAACTTTCTACTTTCCAACTTGTATTATTTATATGGCCATTAAAATCCCTCCCACTAGACTGCATTCACTCAACCAAGAAATATTTTCTAGCTTAATTCTATAATCTAGGCCCACAGGGCCCATACATGGGAAAATAATGATAAGTCAGGTAGGCCCAGGGCCTGCCTTCATGGAGCTTACAGTCACTTCAGATAAACCAAAAGATAACCTTTCAGGCTTCAGTGAAGGCCAGGAATGAAAAGTACAGAGTTCTATAACAGCGTGGAACAGTGGCTCATTACGTGCAGAGATGGGCTAGAGGAAAGATAATGGGGATTGTACCATGACTTGCCTCTGAGGTTCTACACAACACCCAGCACAGTGGCGGGCACAGAGTAGGTGCTCACTAAATACTTTCAGATGAATGAATGAAAAGGCAAATAAAATGCCATTTGCTGAGTTCACCAAAATAATAACAAATATTCCTTCTCTGAAGGGTGGTATTTTGTGTGCCAAACTGAAATGTCAACCTGGGTTTGGTGCACTCATCTGGTTGGCTGGAAATCAAAAGTAAGCAGGGGGCGTTTGAGAGTTATGCAGAGTCAATGGTTCAACATCTGATGTTTGAACAGTTAACAGTTAAACAAAATTTACTGAGCTCCTACAAAAGGCCCGACATCATACCCTGCCCAGGAAGAAGAAAGTTTCCAAACACATGGAGGTGACAGGTGCGGAGAAGGGGGCTGCGAGTGATAAACACATGGTTAAATATTCCCCAGAGGGTTGTAAGAATTATAATAGAACTTGCTGAAGGCATTCTGCAAGCAGAGGTCATGGTTTGGCTTGAGAGTGACAGTAGGAGCGGGGAGAGTGTCTGGAGGAAGATGACACCTGACCTCATTCTTCAAGAATGAGAGCGAAGAATCTCATCCAGCTCAGGGAAGGAGCGGTCAGGAGCACGTTCCCAGGAAGAGCAAATGACAGCCAAATAATTACGCAGTGACACGACCAACCACAAGCAGTGTGCTGCTGCCGGAGCATAGAGGTAGGAAGGGAGGGTGAAGCTAAGAAGAGAGTGGGGGGCCAAGTCACACGTTGCAGTTAGTCAAAATATTTTGCGAATGTCAGACTGTTGTTATCACTTGCATTTTGGTGAGATGGGGACTAAAACAGGAGTTGGAAATAGAGATTAGGATAGTCTTAGCTGTATTGTTAAATATCTTTGTCTTCTTGTGAATGCTTTTTGAATAATTATGTTTTCGAGCAGCCAATACTTATGCTCAAAAAGATATCACTGCTTTGTAAAAGATTTTTGTTAATGAGAAATTAACTGAATTTCATAATTCTATAAAAGCAGTTACCATTCAAGTGATATCATTGAACCTCTGAAGAGATTTTGTTTTCTCAGTTTAATCTGGATGGTAAATGAACTGATGAATGTTTTAATTGCAAATTCTGGAACCAAAAACTTACTCTCTTCAAGTGCCATCTGCCCTGCAGTGAACATAGCTATTTTTCTCTAATGAAAAAGAAGAAAAAGGCCTTATTATCTGTGAACTTTCGAATTTGATAATCTTTCTTCTCTTCCACATTTAATTGTTCTAATTGCAAATGTGTCTCATAATGAATTTGATTTGAAGAAGTCACAGCTGATCAGAGAATGCAATACAAAAGACCTTCTTCCACAGGAGCATGTATTCAACCATATTCTAGAACTAGCTGTTGATATTCAAGATTCTTTCCAGCCCTATCAATCCCCGTCAGGACAGACTGGAGCTGCACAATCAGAAGTATCAGTCTCTGGGTGTCATTCCTGGAACCTGAAGCTCTTGCCAACACTTTGCCTTAAACGCACTGCCTAAGAAGGTGCATTTTGAAGACAGACAAGCTATACCGCACCTCAGACTACTTCCTGTGCAGAAGGGACTCCAGAGGTCTGCACGCTCACTAAGAGTTTAAACAGATGTTCTTTTAAAAATTCATTTAAAGTCCTGTGTCTGTATTTCTAAATGTCCCATTTCAGAATCCATAGGATATGTTTACACAGCCTCAAATTGTGTGAAAAAATAAAACGATCACGAAATTCTGCCCAAATTACCTGTTTAAAAGCTCCTGTTGTTGATAACCTTGATTTCTTTTCATTGGGCATGTGAAACACATCAGGAAAAAAATCTAAAAACTCACCCACACACCCTTGCCCATCCTGTGGGGCTTGAAAGCCCTGATAACAGAGGCAGCGGAAGGAGCCAGCTGTATTGTCACAAAACCCGTGACTGTCACAAATAGTGTTGTTTACACATTCATCAATATCTGCAAAAGAGACATGGAACATCAGACACAAACCAAACACAGGCTGAGGAACAGCAGACGTTAGTGGATAAACAGAGGTCAACACGCCCGATTAGTATGAGATGATCATGTTTACACAGCGACAACTTTAAAAACATTTTACATATGAATAAAATGTTTTGATGAAGGTGGTTTAACAGCCAAAGTGTTGGGTTCTATTAAAAAAAAATATTTACTTTTCCTCGGGCAATGTTTTCAAACTAAAATGACATCACACTCACCAGTATGTGGCGGCCACTATTTCCTAGACATTTCCAACCATTTCCAAGGAGTGTTATATTGTTACAGGGAAAAGACATGAAAAATACTGTCACCTGTTGTGGTTGTGATACACTAACAATAGTTGTGTCTGCACAGCTGTGGGCAGAAGGAAGCCATGGTTTCTGCGACCTACGGACAGCCCTGATCAGGTCTACACAGAACACTCATAAAGTCAAGAGGGAATCTGTAAACTCCCTAGGGTAGCCAGCCAGGCTCAGGTTGATCATAAGAAAAGATTTTGTCACCAAGTTGTAACCCTTCAAGGTCCTCAATGTCCAAGCTGCTCTAAGTGATCAGCTAACTTGTAAATGTGTTTTGTTCCTGCAAACTTGATAGGTAGTGACCTTCTGTTTTTTTTCTATATAATAAAAATGTTCTCATAAAAATGATGTCCCCAGGAGGCAACTGCAGCTTAAGGAGTAGGGTGCTGGCACCATATACCAGATGTGGTGGGTTCAAACCCAGCCCTGGTCAAAAACTGCAAAAAAAAAAAAAAAAAAAAAAAAAGATGTCTCTGTTGTAATTAGATAGAATTCTTTTTCTTTATCTCTATAGTTAACTAATTTTCATCAACCTTCTTTTCTTCCCGTTCTCTTTGTTTATGGGCACACTGGACCCCACCAGCTGCCAGATCTCTGCTCTTTCTGCCTCTCTGGACTTAACAGTTGTCCCAAAACACAGGTTTTTAGAAAAACAATTAAGAAATATATTACAACAACCAAATATATATAAAAAAGGTTTTACTTTTATGTGCAAATAATGAAATCAGATAGCAAATGACAGAGAAAATTACAAGTTAAATTTCACTCGATGCAATTCAGTGTGGGGGGAGTTCATATTCATAACATTGAGCATTTTTCTTCTTAACTTTTAAAACTCGAATTGGAGAAATTTTCTAGAAGGCAAAGGAAAGATACATCTGATGATTTCCAGTGGCTGTTTCATTTCCCTTCCTTATTTTCTAAGACAAATGTTATTAAGTATAATGTTATGAAGCATGTTATTAGAGACTGTCTCACTTTTGAATCTCCTACTTCAAAGTTTTCTTAATTTTCTCAACTCAGAGAAAACCATGTCCCCTTCTCCTTTTGAGGCTGGGCCCCTTCTCTTATCCCAGCCAGTATCTTTGTCCTACAGTCCCACCTGCTCACCCTTCTCTAGCATCTTCCATTATTCCTCTCCCTGTTCCTCCCTCTCTGCCCTCAAAAATATTAAAATACCTTGAAAAATCTTTCACTGGAGCATGTAGGGTCATCTACTGTGCTCTTCCCTCTTTCTATCCCCGCAAAAGTTTCAAAAGAATTATCTGCATCATTGCCTTTATTTCCTAAATATAGCTTATCTGTAATAGGGAAAGGGTAGCAAGGACATGAATAATACTATTCTTAACATTGCTATGTCCCTACAATTACTGCAAGGATTAAGCAAAATAACACGTACCAAGGCTCAGAATACAGCGTGGCATGTAATGCTGGAAGCATCCAATATACCGCATGTCACTGTTACTGCTATGGCCACTATTCATCTTCCTCCTCCTTAGGGACCGGCTAACTCTTTATCCTACTGAAACTCCTCTGGGAAAAGGCACCGATAACTGACCCATCCTCACAGCTCACGATCATCTTCCAGTCACTCACCCTCGCCTCCTAAGCCTGTGAACACTCACTCCTGCTGTCTCTCTTCCTGTGTTCTACGACAGAACACGCTGCCTGTTCTCCTGTCAGCCTCTCCCTCACCTTGCCCTGGCCCTGTCATAGCTCGGAGGTAGGTGTCTGCCAAGCTCCGGCCCTTCCTGGGATCTGGGTGCCGCACACTCAGCCGTCCCCTCGCCCCCCTTCCCAGACTCTCCCAACTTCAATTAGCAGCGGTCTTGGGATAAATTCCAAATCTTCTTTCCAGACAGGATCCTTCTCCCAAGTATACTTCTTACTCTTAATCATTTCCATTTGATCTTTGATCATTTGCTGTGATCTCAAACTTATCACACCTAAAGCTGAATTTACTGTCTTCCTACCAAACCCTGTTTCCTGACCTTAGTGAGAAATTTCTCTTTCATTCTTCCTTTTTGCCTTTCTTACCTCCCTACCTTAAACTGAAAAACAAATGAAATTACTTCACATCTAAAAAAAATGAATTTCCCTGGTAGCACCTAATTTAAAGATGACACTCAATAAATTGGTTCTGACTGATTTTTCAATCTCTGTACGAGGCTGGGATTACAATTTATTTACTGATTGGAGAAGGAACTGCGTCCTGTCACCAAATCACTTAACACAGGCCACTGCTGATTTTAGAGTTCCTGAAACCGGCGTTTGTCAATAAGATTATGTTATTCATTGAAGCACAGGAATTAAAGTCTAGAAAGAAACTCTGAAATACTTCAGCTGCCACTTAACACCGACGATTTCGGAACAGCGCCTGTGGTTCAAGGAGTAGGGCGCCGGCCCCATATGTTGGAGGTGGCGGGTTCAAACCCGGCCCCGGCTAAAAACTGCAACAACAACAACAACAACAAAAAACACCGATGATTTCTCAGTCTCAAGGATTGACCTCTGTCCTTTAGAACCACTTATCGAATACCTATTGGATCTACCGGATATGTTGCTAATAAATGAACTTAATCATCGCTCTCCTCCTCACCTCACCGCCATTCCTCTTAAATCTCCTTCATCAGTGAATGTAACCTATCACCCAAGCCAGAAACCTTAACGTCATCCCTCCCTCTCTCCTGCTTCCTCCCTATCTGCTATCTTTTCTCTTTCCTGATGTGCCTCTAACTCCTAATGGGTTTTCCTGTCTCCAGTCCATTAGGTTCTCTACCTAGCAGTTGCCAATGTGTTCCTTCCAAAACTGCAAACCCACCAGTGCCATCCCTTAGCTCAGAATCAGAATGGTTCTTGGCTAGAAGGTAACCATCACCTTGCTTAGAGACCACACAGCTCTTCATCGGCTTGCTCCTGGCTACATGTCTGGCTACAGTTTTCAGACAACCTCCTTCCCATTTGGCACTCCAGCTCATCAGCGTACTGGACTTCGTTGAAAACCTATGGTTTTCAATTTCTCATGGACTTGGTACACACACCTTCCTCCAATGGAATCTGTCCCCACCTCATCCCCACCCCTGGCTTTGCTCAGAAACTCCCCTCACCCTTCAGGAATCAGCCAAGAGGCCAAGGGACACCTCCTCTGTGGCACCTTCCTTAGCCGCTCCAAGAGCAGATCTCAAGGCCCTTCCTCTCTGCTCCCAGAGCATTTGTGCCCTTGCTGAGCTTGTCAGAGCTACTTTTCAAGGCAGAAAATCTTTAACTTAACCTCACTAACAACTTTTTTCCCTACTAAAATGGGAGTGGGAAGAGCAAAGGAAGAGGAAGGGAAGGAAAGTACCAGAAATCTAGTGGCTTTTCAGTCTGGATTCTTGAAGGAAATGGATTGCTTTCCTCTTTATTAATTCCATGCAATTTTAGCAGATGATTTTTTGTTACAATTCACCAGCACAGGAACTGAATAATTGACCTGACAGTGAACAAGCCCCAAGCCAGTTATGAATTACTGGGCGTCTTACAGTCTCAGACTTACTGTAACAGTGATTAACCGAGAAAGTTTAGATGAGCAATATTTTGGATTTGAATGAATAGGAAAAAATAACATGGAATGCCTACTAGAGACTAGCTCTTCAACAACTAATATTTTATAAAAATGATATAATGTAACTCTCAGCAGTTTCATGTTTTCAACAAAGAGGTGAGGTAATAGCTTAATAAAAGAACAACATTTGTTTCACTTCTTTAATGACCTGTGCTAAAAAACATGATTTCATTTGAATTTTCTTTGATTACGTGAAACAGCTCTCTTGAGCTGTTTTTCCATTCTTATTCTGGTCTGATAAGAACTGATACAATTAAGAGTAATTATAAAAGTAAAGCTAAAATATTAAGAAATTTATTACATTGGAATAAAAGCCCTATCAAGACTAAATGGACAAGAGAAAGCCATCCTCTTCTGCTGAAGTTCAGTTTCAAAGATGAAACTCCATTTTGAATCATCCAAATAGCATATGGGGCTTTTTTTTATTTTTTGCTTAATAAAGGATAATTCTGTTAAAACCACCCAAACAATTCTGCTTAGGGATTTGTAAGGGCCATGCATGATACTGTTAGATGAGTGATCACAGGAGTAATTGTCTAGTCATTTCTCAATTATCAACCCAGCTCATTAGGTAAATTATGGTAAGAATGGCTAATTGATCACGTAAGTGTTTGCTATTTGTATTTTACTGAACAAGGTAGACACAAATATTGATGTTTCAATGAGATAAAGTCAAAAAAATTATAAAGACCAAGATACTGAAGCATTGATGTGAACTCCCCAATAAAAAATTACCTAAATAGGGTGGCGCCTGTGGCTCAGCGAGTACAGCGCCAGCCCCATATATCGAGGGTGGCGGGTTCAAACCCGGCCCCGCCGAACTGCATCAAAAAAAAAAAAGAAATAGCCGGGCACTGTGGTGGGCACCTGTAGTCTCAGCTACTTGGGAGGCTGAGGCCAGAGAATCGCCTAAGCCCAAGAGCTGGAGGTTGCTGTGAGCTGTGACTCCACAGCACTCTACCAAGGGCAATAGAGTGAGACTCTGTCTCTACAAAAAAAAAAAAAAATTACCTAAATATCAGAATAAGAAAGAGAACACAGTTCTGGGTGATTGGAACTGCCAGTGGCTCATTTTAAATGTAGTAATGGTGTCAATGACTGACAAGCTCATACTTTTGAGAGTCTTAACTATAGATCTATTTGGTAAATCAATTCTCCTTGTGCACATGCTTTTTGCTAAATACATTTTTCTCAGAATCTACTGATTTTTTTTTTTCGGTGATTGTACATAAAATTCTCAAATAATTGGTGTCAGCCTATCACTGAGGTAAAGTGAACTACGAAATAGGAACATGTATGGAATGAAGGCATGATGTTTTTAAAAGGAGCCGGGGTCAGGTAAACCTTGTTAACTGACCAAGAAATTTAAATCGTGTTCAAAGACCTCAAAAACAAAACTCATAACAAACTTCAATGGTTTCACTGGGTTTCTTGTCTCATTTATACAGAACTCTGTTATTTTCATATATCCAGAAAACTCTATATGTATGTGTCTTCTTTATACAAAACTCTGTTATTTTCATATATCCAGAAAACTCTATATGTAAGTGTCTTGTTTATACAAAACTCTATGTTATTTTCATATATCCAGAAAACTCTATATGTATGGTGAGAAAGGACTATTGTGTCTATTTTGTTAGTAAAATGATTTTTCTTTTTTCAAAGAACATTTCATTTTACTAACAAGTAGACACAAATACTTTTATTCTTCAGGTTTTGTTTTGAATTAAGAAAAAAGTGCTTCTTTTCCTCAGTTTCTTAACACCTCTACCTTTGTTTTGTTGATTTCATTCTTCCTTAATCTGAGCAAGACATATTCACCTCTTAGGGAAGCAGCCCACTAATGTGCTAAGCTTCCTCCTGCTGCCAGGACACTCCAGAGAGGCAGGAGTTGGGGTGGGGTGGGGGTGGGGAATGGGAGTGTCATTTCTGGTAATGGATCATTCAAAGGAACCTCTTCACAGCTACTATAGAGTGGGGAAGAAGTGGCCTGTCATCAGAACGTTTTTAGATGAAGCACATGGTCTATCTCAACTTGAAGGAAACGTGAAAGATTATCCAATTAGACTCTTCATTTTATAAACCAGAAAAGCGAGGCCCAGACAGGTGAAGTAACTTGCCTGGAGGTTGACACAACCAGTTATGGGCAGAGCTGGCAAAGAAATGGAGCCTGGTCAAGGAACAATCTTCCAAATTTGTGGGTTTAGCCATCCCAGCCTCTTGCCTCCCACCATGGTGAGGATTATAAAAGACCAATCCTTGACACTGACTAGAAGTAAGCGGATTGCAAGCCCAACGAGCATACTGAAGTTTGTTCATTACAAAGATGTGTATCTGCATTGATGCACACCATCTGTTACCCTTGGACTCATCACTTACTGGATTGCAGTTTAATTAAGTTCTCTTGTACTTAAACAAGGCCTAGGAATCTCTGTCTTTAACAAGAAGTTGCAGCATACTTGAAATCTAAATACCAGAGATACTGAAGGTCCTAAAGATGCTTTTCTAGGAGAACCTCAGAAGACAGCACATCAGGCATCAATAGAGTGCAGGCCTCACATCCTAAAAAAATGAGAAATATCATCCCCAAATTTGGGAGTTGTCCTTACCTCCCCACGTCCAGTCACATACCCTTCTGATTTTACCTCTTGGTTGTACGGATTTCTCTATGAAAAAGAAATGACCTGCTATTTCAGCCCAGAGCTTCCTGACCAGTTGGAACCAGTTAAATATTTGGTGCCAGAATCTTCGGAAAACAGATCCAAAGAAAAGGGGTTTACACTGGAAATGCAGCCCTCACACTCCTTACCGAAAGGAACGGAAGCCTACAGGAGACAGTAAATCCCAGCCAAGAAGGGGGATTGAAAGATGTTAAACCAGTTGAATAGCTGCCCATAGGAATTTTTAAATGGCATGGCTGCTGGCCGAAAAGCGATTGAGGTCCCTCTCACAGCACAGGAGGGACGCCAGCATTAAGCAGAAGATGAACACAAAGCCTAAAGAAAGAAAATAAAATTTGGCCAATAGGAAATTAAAAACTGGATTTGGAGATGGTCCAGATAATACAATAGGATATGGAAAGAACCTTTCTGAAAAAAAAGATCCACTGAGGTCTGGCAATGTCAACATGGCTGGAGAAAACAGCCTTATGTGTTATAGAAAATAACTTTGTTCTGGGGAAAGGGGATAGGCCAGAAACAACAAAAGACGTCTCTGACTAGAGTCTGACTGCCATGCTGTTCCCTGATACAGAAAGGCAGGAAAAAACAGGGGGGCCTTGTTGGTCACACGTCTAGGAATAGCCCGGGAATTCAGCCACAAGGAATGACAAATCTAACTTTTCCAGCACATAAACTCTAGAAAACAAGGCTGTCCAATGAGAGATCTTTTCTGTTTCTTTTTGCAGTTTTGAGATATACTACTTTCAAAGAGATTTACTTAAGTTGTTCCTTAAAAATATCTAGAAAGGTCTCAGTTCTACATTTTAAACCAAAACTTTGCTTGATTTTTATCAACACTAGGTAGATAACCTGTGTTTACCATTCATAAAGACACCCTATTGCAGTGGTTCTTAACCTTCCTAATGCCACAAACCTTTAATACAGTTAAAAGGGGTGTTGACCCACAGGTTGAGAACCACTGCCCTGTTGGAAACCATCCTAACAAAATGACAAATATCACCCCCAATGTTGGAGCCATCCTTGATTACCTCCCCACATCCAATCACCACACCCTTTTGATTTTACCAGTTGGTTATATCTCTGATCACTTCCTTCCTCACCAGTGTTACCCAGGGCCTCTCTATCTCTCTCTTCAATTCCAGAAACGGCCTCCTGAGTTTTGTGCTTTTAGCCACTCATCACAAGCCCAAATCCATCCCCTATGATGACAGGACGATTCACCTATTGAAATAGTTCAATCAAGTAATTCTCTGGCTAAATCTCTTCAGTTTTTATGCATGGATAATAGTATACAGGCCTTTGCCTCATGCCATCTAAGCTCTTTCCGTACTTGGGTTTTCAAGTTATTTTCTTTGCCAGTTGGCCGATCTGTCCCTGCATCTTCTTCTTTTCCCTTCTTTCCCCCTCGATGGGACCATTCCATCAGGATCAAACATTTTCTGCTGTCTCCCATCTTAAACATAACAAAGAGTCTCCTCATGCCATAATCCCTTCACCCAGAAACACATTTCTTACCCCTTTTTAACAGCCAAGGTTCTTGACTTATTTATATATGCTGTGCCCCCTCCATCAGTTCTCATTCATTCTTGGGTGGCTCCTGAATATAAAACTCCACTGAAATAGCTCTTGATAAGTTCACCATTTTGTCCAAAGCAAAGGAATCTTCTCGATACCTTATAGAGCTGTCAGTAGTATTCAGTGCAGTTAGAATCTTCTCGATACCTTATAGAGTGTCAGTAGTATTCAATGCAGTTGACATTCTCTTCTGGAAGCAGCCTTTCCCTTGAATTCCATGGTCCTGTATCCTCCTGGGTTTCCTCTGAATCGTTAGGCTACCCCTACACAGTCTTCCTCTTTTATTTGCCCCCAGATGGTGGAATTTCTCAGGGCTTATTCCTAGGCCTTCTCTTTTACTCATTCTCTGATATCACTTGGTAGCCTTATCCATTCCGACAACTTCAAATGCCACCGGTTGTATCTCCAGCCTAGACTTCCTTTCTGAACATTAGACAGAACTTGATCCAATTCTTTCTCTGACACACCCATGTGGATATTTCATGAGCAACTCTTATTTAATCTGCACAAATCACACTCTTGATAATTTTTTAAAAATTGCTTCATTTTCACTATGTCAGGAAATAGTGCCACCAAATACCTACTTGTTAAAGGCAGAACTTAGCCATTTATCCCTCAATGCTCCTTCTCCTTCATGTCCTATATCCAGTCCAACTCTATATATCTAATACCAGGTTCTAATCGCAAAACATTTCTTGAGTCACTCATTTCTCTCCATCTCTGACACCACTCCAGCTTGAACTAACGATCCCTCTGGCCTGGCCTATTCTAACAAGAGCCTGGGAGATACCCCAATTTTCCTCTTGCCCCTTCTAATCCTATTTTCAAACAACAACCTGGATGACAGATATAATGTACTCTCCAAATTAAATTACTGAATTAAATCAAATAGAAGACTCCACTCATTAAAAGGAACACAATTATTTTATGTACTGCTAAGAAAGAAAGAAAAAATAATAATTCTACAACTATTTTGTACTGTAATTAAAAAATTACATGTAATTTTCAAAAGTCAACTGCAAGAAGCATCCCAATATTAAGGTGTGAAAAAAATCTGCATATTAGAACTGATGAAATATATCACTATCCTACTTATCTATCAGTCTGTTTCAGTTGCACTTAGAATGACACTCAAATTCTTTACAGTTCCTGTAAAGTCTTCCTATTCTGTTCCTACATTCCTAGCTCCATCCCTGGCCATGCTTCCTTCTCCCTTCCAAGGGCTAATCAGGCTCCACCCCGTTTAGCTTCTGAGATCAGATAACATTGGGTGTGCAGATTGTGCCTGCTTCACTCCAAGCCCCAGGCATGGCCTTTCTTACTCTCTTGAATGTACCACGTACTTCTCAGCCTCAAAGCCTTTGCTGTGAATCCAGCTCAATGCCATTCTTTAGAGAGATCCTTTAGTTGAAACAAAGTCTTCCCTCCTTCTTCCTCTCACTGACTCTACTCTTTCCTTAACAGCAACTGCAACGCTTTCTGGACATGTGCTTTTTGAAAAGCTAATTTGTTTACTGCTTGTCCCCCACATGTGCAGTTGTTAGAAGGCAGAACCCAAGTCTGTTTTGTTCATCCTTGTCTGCCCATCTTCTAGAATAAGGTCTGGCATATAACAGGTGTGTAATGAATACTTGTTTGATGTAATCAAGCAAGCTTTCCAAATCCAGTCTCCGTCTACCTCTTCAGCTTTATCTTATACAGCATATGATTTTTTTCCTGCCCATGTGTTCAACTGAAACTAATTTACATGTAATGCCCTAACCGTGTGCAATATTTCATGTCTCTAAATCTTTGCTTGTGGCATTCATTCTGCCTTCCCTACACCTTCCATATCACATTTTTACCTAGATGAGTTTCATATGTTCTCCAAGCCCTGTAAGGCTCAGCCAGAGCCTGAGAAACTTTTTTGACTCAACCTGGTGCTGAAAAGTGTGTCCACTCATGTAGCTTCCTCCTGTCCCTCAATAAACATTTATGAAGACGTCAAATATTATTGCTAATACCCAAGGCTGAGCACTCATGAACACAACACAGGAGAAAGAAAGGAGGTGGGCTAGGCAAATAATTAGTGACCCAGCAAATTATCAACTCATTCAAAGCAATGGCTACACTAAAGCTGCATGGGAAGTATTTTAGAAAGCAGGTTTACAACATAGGAACTTGTATTAGAAATCATCAAAGGCAGACTTAAAAAGCTCTTCTAGAATGAAGATAAAAAAACAAATTGATGAGCAAGAAAATGTTGAATTTTATACCTCAGATGTACGAAAGACTTAAATACAAAAATGTTAATAAAACCATAAAGATAAAACACTACAATAAATATAGATATAGAATTGATCACAACAGGACAGGGAAAATTGCAAAGAGCAGTGAAAGAAATTAAAGCACTATAACATTTAAAATTGAACACTGGAGACATATTTGTAAAATATTAATAAATGATGATGATATTTAATATACAAAACACTAAAACTCTGTATATTCCTCAGACAAAAAATATTATGCAGAAGAAAGTAGACATATATAAGAGGAGTTAACCTCACTAATAATAAATGAAAATTAACATGAGATAGCACTTTCTCTTTATCAAATTAACAGGGAGAAAAATGTGAACATGTATTTCTTTTTCAGAGAGCATGTTAGGAGCCCAGAGGTCTAATTTGGTGCTGCTAGAAGCAGAAACTGGTGGAACCTTTCTAACCTGTTCTTAAAACAAAGAGGTCCACATATATTTTCAAGCCCATCAATGTGCTAATATCTGTTCATCTGCCCAAAAGTAAACTCTCCTGAACATGAATTCAGAGATTTTGTTGAATGAAAAAAAAAAAAGAAACCATTTTGGACCTAATCTATTTTTCCCCTCAAATAGAACAATAAATTGCCAGCAGTGAACATTTTCTATCTTAGGTGGGCTTTTCAATTATGTATAGATAACTATTGTATACAGTTTCACTTTTTATTCTATGAAAGTAGATCTTTCATTAATATGTTCCAGATTTCACACTTATCTCAATTTTTGGTGCATTTCACTTCCTTTCATACACTACTGTTAAACGTCATAGGGAAACAAAGTAGGGGGAGTGGTAAAATTGAAAAAATAAACTCTAAAATAAGCCAAAAAAAGAAAAAAAAAAACCCCAGGAAAAATAGAGGAACAAATTATGAGTGAGATTAAAAAACAAAAAAATAAGGTATCAATTTAAACCTCCAAATACCATTGATTACATTAGGTGCATATATGGACTGAATACTTCAATTAAAATATAAGGAGTCAGTCTAGATTAGAAAACAACTATGTGCTGCTTGTAAGGGAAAGACTTTTCACTATGACACGGAAAAGAGATTTTTAAAAGTTTATGCTTGGCAGCGCCTGTGGCTCAGTGTTAGGGTACTGGCCCCATATACTGAGGGTGGAGGGTTCAAACCCGGCCCCGGCCAAAGTGCAACAAAAAAATAGCCAGGCATTGTGGTGGGCGCCTGTAGTCCCAGCTACTCGGGAGGCTGAGGCAAGAGAATCGCCTAGGCCCAGGAGTTGGAGGTTGCTGTGAGCTGTATGATGCAACGGCACTCTACCGAGGGCGATAAAGTGAGACTCTGTCTCTAAAAAAAAGTATATGTTTTATAAATAAAAGACAAAGTTGACTCACAAGCAAGATGCACTGGTAGAGACATAAAAGGACATGTCAAAGGAATAAAAGCATCGACATGCTAGGAAGTTACAACAATTCTCTATTTAATTCTACTGTCAGAAAATACGCAAAATAAAAACTGGCAAATTAAAATAAGAAACATATAAATCTTCATAATAATAATGAGATCATAAGATATCCCTCTCAGTAATTTGTATAATCAGCAAAACAAAAATCAGTAGAAATAGGAATGATGTGAAAAACACAAAGTACAAACTTGCCCTAATTGACAAGGTCCAAATGCACAAAATACATTATTTTCAAGTAAATAAGGAATATTTTTAAAATTGAAAATATTCTGAGCCACAGCAAGTTTCAAGGATTGAAGTCCTCAACAGTATGTTCTCTGAGCTGAGTGGTTTTAAGGAAGAAATCAACAAAAAGAAAACTTAGAAAAATCCCCAAATGTTTGGACATTAAGCAAAATACTTCTAGATAAATTATTGGTCACAGAAAAGAAGTGACCATGGCCTTTAAAAAATTTTTTATCTAAATAACAAAAATATACCATATCACACCATGTGGATGTAGATAAAGCCATTCTTAAAAGTATATAGCCATAAAAACACATGTTAGAAAAGGTTGAAAATCTAATGACTCTGAATCTATTTCAAGAAGTCAGACACAAAAGTAACTTAAACCAAAACAGATAGAAAAAGTAATAAATATAAAACAGAAATTAACAAAATAGAAAACAAAGAGAAAATATAAAAGTTGTTTTCTTTGTAAAGACTAACAACCCTAAGACAGATCAAAAGAAAAAAAGAAAAGACACAAATGACTAAAAATAAATAAACAAACAAACAAAAATGGAGGGTAGAGCAAGATGGGAGACTAGAGATAGCTTCTTTGTAACTGGGCGTGGGAAGATTGGGGAGAGAAGACTCCAGGCACTCCTTGCTTGTGGGTTCTACCCAGAAACATCCCTTCAGAAGCACAGGGAAGCAGCAGGAGACTTCAGGACTCCAAGAGGAAAACAAAAGCAGTGGAGAAGCCCCAAGTGTTTGCGATTGGTCATAGGCCACCTGCCTATGGTGGCTGCGGTCTGCTGTGGTCTCAACAGCTACAGCAGCAGCAAGAGTTTGCAGACAGGGAAGGCCTTCCCTTGCAGGTTTTTGTTGAGTTACTTTAGGAGACCTTGGGCAAGTGAGCAAGTGACTTTGAATAGCATCCAGAGGCTAGGACTGAGCTGCGGGGCGAACGGAGCTTTGATTGTTCAGCTGCAGGTCAGATGCAGCCACTGTGGGAGAACTGTCCTGCAGGCTCGGCCCCCCAGGTCCTAGAGCAAGGCCGGTTCTGGTGCGCCTGAAAAGTGGGCAGCCACTTCTGGAGAGTTTCGAGTGACACACACTTTCCTGGGAAAGCCACTGCTTAGCCAAGGGACACGGTTTGGAGAGGTTGAGGCTTGTCTATTAAGGGGGTGAGGGATTCAAGCTCCCAATCCTGCAGGGTTTGAGGGCAGAGGGGTCAGCAGAGGCCTCCAGTCTCCATCTTCTACAGCTGTATCAGCATTGTGATTAGCATCTCATACCACAGAAGATCACCTGCTGCCCAGACAATATTTGGCAGATATATATAGTACACACACAGTTTCATTTTTCTTTTTGAAAACAAAATTTTTTAATCTTTTTCCCCCTAGATTTTTCTTTTTTTCTTCTTTTTTATCAAAAATATAATTTTCATTATTGCTTTCTTTAATAATAAGGGCTTCATTTTTGCTAGTTTTTCTGCCCCTGTTATTTGTTTCTTCCCCCAATTTTGTCCCCTGAGGTTTTTTGTTTGTTTGGTTTGGTTTGATTTATAGTATTTTTGTTTTTCTTCTCTATTTAGTGGAGGTGGTGTCCTGTGTCTGCTCAGCCCCCCTAGAGGTTGGGATTTGTGGGTGTGGGTCAAAGTACTCTACTGTACCCCACTATTACTCCTGTCTCTCTGATTCTCTCATCTTTTTGTCAATCTTCCATTTTAGTCCCCCCCTTTCCTTTCTTATTTTGCTTTCTTTATCTTTTATATCTCCTTGCTCTTCTTCACTGTTCTCATTTTTTAGTCCTTTACCAAAAGGACACTTTGACACCTTAGGTCAGAGGCACAGCAACTTAAAGAGCAAGAGGAAGTGAAAGGAAAAAATAGGGCAAGGAAGCAGACAAGAAGAAAACACTCATGAGGAAGAAACAGAAGAAAAAATCCTGGCAACATGAAAAACCAACCCCCTCTCCCCTCCCCCCCGAGGGATCATGAGGTAGCTACTGCAGAGGATTCCATCTATAAAGAAATGTTAGAAATGACAGAAGGGGAATTTAAAATATGGATGGTAAAAACAATGAAGGAAATTGCTGAGAAAGTGGAAAATAACCAAAAGGAAATCTAAAAACAGAATTAAATAAGAGATGAATGATATCAAGATTATAGAAAGGATATGGCGGATCTTAAGGAATTGAAGCAGTCAATCAGAGAACTAAAAGATGCAGTAGAAAGTATCAATAACAGATTACACCATGCAGAAGAAGGAATCTCAGAGGATAAAGCTCTTGAGCTAACTCAGGCAGTTTAAGAGACAAAAAAAAAGAGAGAGCGAGCCCAGAACATTCCGGGACAGAATTATGGGACTGCATGAAGCATTCAATCATATGAGTTACAGGTATCACAGAAAGGGAAGAAAAATGCCCCAGAGGAATTTTAGCCCTACTAGAGTATATCATAAATGAAAATTCCCCAAATATCACCAAAGATTCTGACACACTTCTTTCAGAAGGGTATCAGATCCCAAGTCATCTCATCTCAAATAAAGCCTCTCCAAGACACATTGTCAAGAATCTGTCAAAAGTCAAGACAAAAGAGAAGATTCTGCAAGCTGCCAGGAGTAAGCGCCAATTGACCTATAGGGGTAAATCTATCAGGGTGACCGTGGGCTTCTCAAATGAAACTTTTCAAGCAAGAAGAGAATGGTCATCGACTTTTAATCTACTTAAACAAAACAATTTTCAGCCCAGAATTCTATATCCTGTAAGCTAAGCTTTGAAATTGATGGAGAAATCAAATCATTTCAAACATGCAAACATTGAGGTAATTTGCTACAAGACCAGTCTACAGGAAATACTTAGATCTACTCTACACACTACCTATCACAATGGACCACCAGCAAATTAAACACCGAGGGGGAGGTGCCTGTGGCTCAAAGGAGTAGGGTGCCAGCACCATGTGCCAGAGGTGGTGGGTTCAAACCAGCCATGGCAAAAAACTGCAAAAAAAAAAAAAGAAAAAAAAATTAAACACCCAGAAACTAAAGGACAAAACCTCACTTTCAACAGCTCTCATAGCTCAGTGAGTAGGGCACTGGCCGCATACACCAAGGGTGGCTGGTTTGAACCCAGCCTGGGCCAGCTAAACAACTGCAACAACAACAAGAAAATAGCCAGGTGTTGTGGTGAGTGCCTGTAGTCCCAGCTACTTGGAAGGCTGAAGCAAGAGAATAGCTTGAGCCAAGAGTTTGAGGTTGTGTGAGCTGTGATGCCATGGCACTCTACCGAAGACAACATATTAAGACTCTGTCTCAAAAAAAAAAAACCAAAACCCTAGATTTCATAACGATGCAAAAGATAAAACTTAGCAATGGACTTTCACAAAATAAGGGGAATAGAACTCCACCACACTTACCAATTATCTCAATAAATGTTAATGGCTTGAATTCCCCACTAAAGAGGCATAGCCTGGTTAATTAGATAAAAAAACACAAGCAATTTGCTGTCTGAAGGAAACACACCTCACCTTGAAGGACAGAGTAAAACTCAGGCTTAAGGAATAGAAGACAATTTTTCAGGTAAACGGAAATTAGAAGAAAAGAGGAGTTGCAATCTTATTTTCAGACACAAGTAGATTTAAAGAAACTAAAGTCAAAAAAGACAAAGATGGAGGGCGATCACTTGTGGCTCAAAGGAGTAGGGCAACGGCTCCACATACCAGAGGTGGTAGGTTCAAACCCAGCTCCAGCCAAAAAAACAAAAAAAAGACAAAGATGGACACTTCATATTTGTCAAGGGGACAATACAACAAGAGAACATTTAAATTCTAAATATTTATGCACCCAACTTAAATGCTCCCAGATTCTTGAAACAGACCTTAATTAGTCTAAGCAATATGATATCCCATAACACCATAATAGCAGGGGACTTTAACACTCCTTTTACAGAGATGGACAGATCCTCTAAACCAGTGGTTCTCAAGCTGTGGGTTGACTCATTTGTCACAATGAAAATACATTGGGGCATTAGGAAGGTTGAGAACCACTGCTCTAAACAGAAACTAAATAAAGATACAAGGGACTTAAAAGTGACCCTACAACAACTCTGCTTGATAGACATATATAGAACACTCTATCCCAAAGCTAAAGAATATATGTTCTTCTCATTGGCCCATGGAACATTCCCCCAAATAGATTATATCCTAGGACACAAATCAAACCTCAACAAAATCAGAAGAATTGAAATTTTACCTTGTATCTTATTGCCACAAGGCAATAAAGGTGGAACTTAACTCCAACAAAAATTGTCATTCCCATACAAAGGCATGGAAATTAAACAACATTATGTTGAATGACAGTTGGGTCAAGGAACAGATAAAAAAGGAAATCAATAAATTAAGCATAACAACAATGAAGACACAAGCTACCAAAACTTGTGGGACACTGCAAAAGCAGTCCTAAGAGGGAAATTTATCACATTAGTTGCCTGCATCGGAAAAACAGAAAGAGAGCACATCAATAACCTAATGAATTATCTTAAAGAAATAGAAAAAGAAGAGCAATCCAATTCCAAACCTGGCAGAACAAAAGAAATAACCAAAATTAAATTAGAAATAAATGAAACTGAAAATAAAAAAATCATTCAGAAAATTAATGAAACAAAAAGTCGGTTCTTTGAAAAGGTAAATAAAATCAATAAACCATTGACCCGATTAACCAGACACAGAAAAGTAAAATCTTTAATAACCTTAATCAGAAATGAAAAGACAAATGATAAATGATCCCATTGAAATAACAAATGATACCACAGAGATAAGAGAGATTATTTCTGACTACTACCAAAAACTTTATGCCCAGAAATTTGACAATGTGGAGGAAATGGACCAATACCTGGAATCACATCATCTTCCTAGACTTAACCAGGAAGAAATAGATCTCTTGAACAGGCCAATATCAAGCACTGAGATTGCAGAAACAATAAAAAAGCTTCCAGAAAAAAAAAAAAAGCCTAGGACTAGATGATTTTACATCAGAATTCTATCACACCTTCAAAGACAAGCTTGCACCTATACAGCAGAACCTATTCCAAAACACTGAGAATAAAGGACCATTCCCCAACATTCTATGAAGCAAACGTTACCCTTGATCCCCAAACCAGGGAAAGACCTAACTAAAAAGAAGAACTACAGACCAAGTTCATTAATATCAATGTAAAAATATGCAAAAAATCTTAGCTAATAGATTGCAACTATTCATTAAAAAAATTATACACATGATCAAGTGGGCTTCATCCAAGGGATTCAAGGTTGGTTTAACATATGAAAATCCATAAATGTAATATACCATATCAATAGAAGCAAAACCAAAGACCATATGATCCTTTCAATAGATGCAGAATAAAAGCATTAACAAAATTCAGCATCTTTTTCTAACAAGAACACTTACTAGGTATTGGTGGCACATTTCTTAAGTTGATTGAAGTCATCTACGACAAAACTACAGCTATGGTTTGAATGGTGTGAAACTGAAAGCGTTTCCACTTAGAACTAGAACCAGACAAGGATGTCCACTATCACCAGTATTATTCAACATGGTTCTGGAAGTTCTAGCCAATGCAATCAGACAAGAGAAGGATATAAAGGGCATCCAAATGGGGGCAGAGGAAGTCAAACTCTCCCTCTTTGCTAATAATATGATCTTATACTTAGATAACCCCAGAGACTCAACCACAAAACTCCTGGACTTTTTCAGGAATTACAGTAATATCTCAAGGTATAAAATCAATGTCCATAAATCACTACCCTTTGTATACACCACTAACAGCCAAGTTGAGAATCAAATCAAGCATACAATTCCCTTCATAGTAGTTCCATAGAAAATGAAATACTTAGGAATATACCTAACAAAAGAAGTGAAAGAGAATTATGGAACCCTAAGAAACTAACAAATGGAAGAACATACCATGCTTTTGGCTGGGAAGAATCTACGTTGTCAAAATGCCTATTCTACCAAAAGCAATCTACATATTCAATGCAATCTCCATGAAAATACCAACATCGTATTTTGAAGAACTGGAAAAAAAATAGGACTTCATTTTGTATGGAACCAGAAAAAAAACTATATAGCTAAGGCTATTCTTAGTACTAAAAACAAAGTCAGAGGCATCACCCTACCAAATTTCAGGCTATATTACAAGTCCACAGTAATCAAAATAATATAGTATTGGTACAAAGATAGAGACATGAACATATGGAACAGAATACAAAACCAAGAGAAGAAACCGGTCTCTACTCGCCATCTGATCTTTGATAAACCAAACAAAAGCATACAGTGGGGAAAAAAATCCCTATTCAACAAATGGTGCTGGGAGAACTGAATAACCACGTGTAAAAGACTGAAACATGACCCACATCTTTCACCCCTTACAAAAATTGACTCAAGATGGATAAGAGACTTAAATCTGAGACATGAAACAATAAAAATCTTAGAAGAAAGTGTGGGGAAAACTTGATGATGTAGGACTGGGGAACGATTTTATGACAAGGACTTCAGCAGCCATCACAACAATAAAAATTAACAAATGGGACTTAATTAAGCTGAAAAGCTTCTGCACAGCTAAAGACACAATAAATAAAGCTAAAAGATGATTTTCAGAATGGGAAAAGATATTTGCAGGGTATCAATCTGACAAAGGGTTGATAACTAGAATCTACAGAGAATTCAAATTAATCAACAGAAAGAGAGTAAACAATCCCATCTACTTCTGGGCAAGAGATAAACAGAACCTCCTCTGATGAAGACAGATGAATGGCCAACCAACATTTGAAAAAACGCTCACCATCCCTAATCATCAGAGAAATGCAAATCAAAATCACCCTAAGATATCACCTAACCCCAGTGAGAGTAGCCCACATCACAAGTCTCAAAACTGTAGATGCTGGCATGGAAGTAGAGAGAAGCAAACACTTTTACACTGCTGGTGAGAATATTTTTGGAAGGAAGTATGGAGAATCCTCAAAGAACTGAAATTAGACCTCCCATTTGATCCTGCAATCCCATTATTAGGCATCTACTCAAAAGAAAAAAAAATCATTTTATCATAAGGACATTTGCACTACACTATTTATTGCAGCTCAATTTACCATCACCAAAATGTGGAAACAACCTAAATGCCCACCAACCCAGGAATGGATTAACAAGTTGTAGTGTATGTATACCACGGAATACTATTCAGCCATTAAAAAGAAGGAGACTTAACATCTTTTGTATTAACCTGGATGGAGATGGAACACATTCTTCTTAGTAAAGCATCACAAGAATGGAGAAGCAAGAATCCAATGTATTCAATTCTAATACGAAGGCAGTAGATGATCTAATATAAGGGGTGGCATAGGGGAATGAGGGAGCAGGGAGAGGGGAGGAGAGATGGGGATGGGGTGTTATGGTGTATGGCACATCTCTTAGAGGTGGGACATAATTATGACAGGGACTTACGTAACTAATGCAATCAGTGTAACCTAAGCCTTTGCACCCTCATTTAATCCCAAACAATAAAAAAAAAGATATTACTATATGTTCTACAGAGAAAAGAATATTAACAATGAATATTAACAGTGAAATTTCACTTAAAAAATGGATAAATTCCTTGAAAAACCAAAACTTATCAAACTGACTTGAAAAGTCAGAAGTTGAAATATCATTTTAGATAAACAAAATCTCATCTGCAATTTTTAAACCCTCATAACACACACAACACACACACACACACACACACACACACCATAAACAATAACTCCAGACACATGTGATCTCACTGGTTTTATTCTCTGAGAAATCTAAAGAAATAGTAACACCAATATTACATGAACTTTTGGAGAAAACAGAAAGTGGGATACTTCCAAATTCATGAAACTGGAACAACCTTGACTCTACAACTTCATAAAAACATCACCAGGAAGGAAAATTAAAGATTAATCTTTCTTATAAAGACAGTATAAATACTCTAAAAAATATTAGCAATGTGGCTCCAGTGATATGTAGGAAGGAGACTAACTCATGACTGTTGGGTTTATCATAACCATATGAGAGTATTTTTCACTAAAAAAAGGGGGGGGCTGGAATTATTTATTTATTTATTTATTTATTTATTTATTTATTTTAGAGAGTCTCATTTTGTCACCCACAGTAGAGTGCTGTGACATCACAGCTCACAGCAACCTCCAGCTCTTGGGCTTAGGCAATTCTCTTGCCTCAGCCTCCCAAATAGCTGGGACTACCGGTGCCCACCACAATGCCTGGATATTTTTTGTTGCAGTTTGGCCAGGGCTGGGTTTGAACCTGCCACTCTTGGTATATGGAGCTGGTGCCCTACTAATTGAGCCACAGGCGCTGCCCCAATATGGCTGGAATATGTACATGATGGTGGGCATATAGCTACCATCTTGGATACAATATAGAAACCATGTGCCTAGAGTAGCATGGCAAACAGAGAGATATTATCTGGGCCCAGTGCTGTAAACTGCATTATCAGCCCTAGACTACTTATACTTGGACTTCTACATAACTTCTTGGGCATTGCCTAAGCCCAAGAGCTGGAGGTTGCTGTGAGCTGTGATGTCACAGCACTCTACTGTGGGTGACAAAATGAGACTCTCTAAAATAAATAAATAAATAAATAAATAAATAAATAAATAAATAAACTTTTCTCTGGTTTAGAAATCCAGGCAATACAAATCACCCAATTAACAGAATAAAGGAGAAAACTATATAAGTATGTCAACAGATGCAGAAAAGGCATCTATGAAACCATTCATGATAAAGATCATTAGTTAAACAGAAATAGAGGGGAACTTATTTGTCTGCTATAGAGTATCTACTTAAGGGGGAAAACGCCCTATGACAAACATCATATTAAATACCTTCCCTGCTGAGATAGGAATGAGACAACAAAGCTAGCTGTCACTTCTATGCACCATTGTAGTAGAGGTTCTATAAAATGTAATAAAAAAAGAAATACAAGTTTTATTTATCAGAAGAGAAGAAATAAAACTAGCATAACTTATACAACCAAATTGCATAAGCAGAATATCTTAAGGAATCTGCAAATATAAGATCAATGTACAAAAATCAAAATTAGTGCTATACACTAGTAGCAAACAATTACAAGAGTAAAAATAATTCTAAATGCCTTCCGCAGCAACATGAAAATATTGAATACCCAGGAATAAGACTAAAAAAAGTTGTGCAAGTCTTTATAAAAAAAATCAAGACACCAAGACAAATGAAAGAAACCCCAGGTCTTAAATAAAGGGCTATGCCTTATTTATGGATTGGAAGACTCTGTATTGTAAAATGTCAAATCTCCCCGAATTAATCTATTGGTTCAATGCAATTCTGATCAAGATCTCAGGAGTTTTCTTGTGAAAATTGATTACCTGATTATAAAATTTACATAGAAATGAAAAACTCCAAGAAAAGCTGTAGCAATTTCAAGAACAAAATTGAAGAATTTGGAATTTACAGAACCAAATATTAAAGTTCATTATAAAGTCAATATAATTAAGACGATGTGCTATTTGTGCAAGGATAGAAAAATAAATCTATGGACTGGAATGCATAACCCAGAAATATACCTACATATTGTTGACCCCATGATTCATGACAGATCAGTGTGGGAAATGGCATTCTTTTCAATAAATGAAGATGACCTAATTTGACAGCCATTTAGGAAAAAGGAAATCTTGACGGCTATTTTCACATCACAAGCAAAAAGTCATCTTTGGGGCAGGGGTTACATATCCAAACATAAAACAATAGAAGACAACATAAAAGAGCACCTCAAGAACTTTAGGATTTGCAAAGATTTTAGACACAAAACCTACTGATCTGAAATGAAATAATTAAAACACTGGATTTCATTATAATTAAGAGCTTGGTTTCATCTGCGCTATCATCAAGACAGTCGTCGTTTTAAGAACTTCATTTTAGAAGAGGTTTGTTCTGCCAAATTAGATAACTGAAACAATAGCTGAAAAACCAGTAAGAGTAGGAAAAGCTGTTAAACATCAGTCTTCACCAGGGAAATGCAAAGCATTTTAAACGTAAAGCATTAAACCATAATGAGATACCTTCATCAACATGGCCAACCTTTAAGAGGAATGACAATGCCAGTTATTGACACTGATGTGGATCTGGAACTCGCACACTCTGCTGGGGGCAAATTGGTATTCTGAGAAACTGACTTATATACGAAAATGAAACATACAATATATTCAGTGACCCAGAGATCACACTTAGTGATATCCAACAGAAATTAGTGATTGTACCTACTAAAAGGCATGTTCAACAATATTCACAGGAAGTTTATTGACATCAGCCAACTGAAAGCAACCCAAATGACCATCAACAGTAGAATACATAACTGTAGTATATTTATACAACAATAACATATAGCAATGAAATTAAATGAACTGCTACATATAATAAGATAGATGAAGCTCACAGATACAATGTTGAGGAACACAATAAAGAACCCAGAAAGAAACCGTACAGCTATAACCAACTGAATCATCTTCTACAAAGCAGACGACATGCCCTGGGGAAAGGACATTGTTCCTATTCAATACACAGTGTTGGGAAAACCGTGTAGCCACATACAGAAGAATGAAATAGGACCCTTAACTCTCTCTAGATTCATAAATTAACTCAATGTGGATTGTAGAGTTAAATGTAAAGCATTAAACCAGAAAAATTCTAGAAAAAAATAAAGGTAAAAGTCTTCTAGACATAAGCCTAAAAAAAGAATCTATGACTAACTCACCACAGGCAAATACAGCAGAAATAAAAATAAATACACGGGACTTACTTACATTAAAAAGCGTCTGCACAGCTAAGGAAATAACACAGTAAACAGGCAACCTATAGAATGGGAGAAAACATTTGCATACATCTAACATAGGACTTATTTCCAAAATCTATAAAGAACTCAAATAAAAAAGCAAGAAAAAGCAAACAATCCCATCCAAAAGTAGGTAAAAGACAAATCTTTTCAGAGACAGACAAATGACCAACAGACATATGAAAATATGTTCAATGTTGCTAATCACAAGGGAAATGCAAATTAAAACTATAATGAGATACCACCTTACCCATTGGAAAGAGCATTATTAAAACATTAAAAAAAAAAACCCAACAGATGTTTGTGCGAATGCAGAGAAAAAGGTATGCTTATATACTGTTGGTAGAGCTGAAAACTGGAAAACAGTATGGAGATTCCTCAAAGAGTTGAAATTAGACCTATTATTTGATCCAGCAATCCCACTACTGGGTATCTACCCTAGGGAAAATAAATCACTTTATCAAAAAGACTTCTGCACTTGAATGTTTCATTGCAGCACAATTTACAATCATGAAGATGTGGAATTAACCAAAGTGCTCATGAATACCTGAGTGGATAAAGAAAATGTGGTGTGTATATATACCATGGAGTATTTACTACTCAGCCATAAAAAGGGGAAAACAATGCCATTTGGAGCCATGTGGATGCAACTGGAGACCATTATCCCAAGTGAAGTATCTCAGCAATGGAAAAACAAACACCACATGTCCTTACTGGTAAGTGGGAACTAAACAATGGGTGCACATAGATACCAAAAGAAGTAAAGGACATCGAAGGCTAAGAAGTGGGAAGGGTAGCAGAGGAGTGAGGGATAAAAATTTGCCTACCAGATACAGTGAACACTGTCCTGCTGGGAGGCACATTGAAACCCCTGACATCAACATTACAGAGGGTATCTATATAACAAAACTTTTGTATCCCTTCATATTTTGAAAAACAAACAAAAAAGGCAGCTTGGTGCAGTGGCTCATACCTGTAATCCTAGCACTTTGGGAGGCCAAGATGGGAGGAATGCTTGAGGCCAGGAGTTCAAGACCACCCACAGCAACATACTAAGACATCATCTCTATAAAAATAGAAAAATTAGCAAGGCATTCCCAGCTACTCAGGAGGCTGAGGCAGGAGGATTGCTTGAGCTCAGGAATTTGATGATGCAATGAACTATGATGACACCACTGCACTCCAACCTGGGTTACAGAGACAAACTTTGTTTCAAAAACAAAACAAAATAAAAAAAAAACCAAAAGAAACCAACAAGAAAAACCCAACCAATTTCCACTGCTACATTTCCCAGTTAAAGACAATCTTAACCATCTCAAAAGGTCATTTTGTGTCTCTATTATCCATGGGTAAGAGATATTCTGAAAATGCCAGTTATTGACATGTATTATGTGTATGTATGTGTGTACACACACACAGATATATTTTTTAAACAGACAGGAGGGCCTATTTATACTATGTATTAGACTAAAATATTAAGGGACTCTGAGTAGTAATCTTGATCACTTCCTAACTGCTAGAAACTTATTTTTCCACAACTGTAAAATGAAGTTATGCTACTTTGTGGTTTTTGTTTCTTTTAAATAGGAATACGGGCAAAAAATAAGAAACCATACAGAATTCAACTCATGTTTCTTCAGAAATTTAACTCCACATCTACAAAACCCATTTCATGCCATGGGAATTATTTGAATCCTTTCCCCCAGTATTCTAGTTTTTAGTCTTACAGAAGGTGATGGAGAATTATCATGAAATGATTCTTTTTATTATTTTCTTAGAATTTTAACAAAATTATTATATATTAAGAACAGAGTGAAATCCTAATATTATAAGGTATAGGGCTTTGGAATTATAAATCTTCATTTTTAATGTATATGTATGTATGTGTGCCTATATTATAACATATATATACTCTGTGTATGTATACATATATATATTCTCTCTCTGTATATATTTTTTCAATAGATTCTTTTTAATAGACTGTGTATATATACATATATATTCACTGTCCCTCTATATATGCGTTTTTTATATATATATATATGTATTTTTTTCTTTTTAATAGATAGAAACTTGCTCTGTCACCCAGGCTGGAATGCAGTGGTACAATCACAGCTCACAACAGCCCGTAACACCTGAGCTGAAGCCATCCTCCTGCCTCCACCTCCCAAAGTGCTGGGATTACAGGCCTGAGCCACTATGCCGGTCGGAATTATAAATATTTAAACAGATAATGTAAAACAGAAGACAGACACATTTGGTGTTCAAAAGGCAGGTTGTATTTTACTGTTAAGCATTCAGGAGGAGAAACTAGATCCGGATCAATCTGGTCTCAAAGATTTTGCTGGCTCTGCCCCTTCCCAAAGTCCAGCTGCTCCACTGAGCCTGGGTTCCAGGTCCCACCCTAGTCCCCTTCCTCACAACACATGCTCTTTCGTTAGTTCAAAAAGAAACTAAGTTAGTACATTTTTTTAATGTAAGGGTCAAATATAAAATGAATTTTTAAAATTTTGTGATGTTTTTTGAACACCCAAAAGGGTCCTAAGAATTTTAAAAATATGTAAATTATCCTTCATTTCATTCTCATTTCGAATAGACTTAGAAGACAAAGAAGGGAGAGGTAAATGAATAGAAAGAGATTCCCTCTTTTTCACACAAAATAAAGTCAAGGATGAAAATCCTTATGATTGAAGTTAGTTTAGATTGTTTTTTAAGAAATACAAAGGAAAAAGCACATCAGCTTTTACATTTTGAACTGTACTGACAAACTAATTCAGTAGTTGGCCAAGAAAACTGGGAAAGTGGTCTGCCCCAGTCCTCCTCACTGAGGAGCTTAGATGGCTAAGGTTTTGTATCTGGAAAGGGTGTTTGTGTCAGTAAGCACCTTTGAAAGCACCAAGTTTATGGGGGGCACACATCTTCCCGCTCTGAGGGTAGCACTGAAGCACATTGCATGGGAAAGCCACCGCATGTGTCAGACGCTTGTTCAATTACTACGAAACCTTAATATTATATGTTAAAATCCAAAACTGAGTATCTGGGTCACTTAAAGGAAAAATTCTGAATTAGGTTGAAAAGTAGTAATTTTTTTTTTTTTTTTGAGACAGAGTCTCACTATGTAGCCGTCGGTAGAGTGCTGTGGCATCACAGCTCACAACAACCTCAAACTCCTGGGGACTTAAGCGATTCTCTTGCCTCAGCCTCCCCAGTAGCTGGGACTACAGGTGCTCACCACAACACCAGGCTATTTTTTTGTTGTAGTTGTCATTGTTGTTTAGCTGACTCAGACTGGGTTGGAACCCGCCAGCCCTGGTGTATGTGGCCGGCACCCTAACCACTGAGCAACAGGTGCTGAGCCGAAAAGTAAGGTATTTCTAATGAAACACAAAACATCCTGATTTTCTTTTCACAAATACAAAACCTATAAACACAGCAAGTCATCTGTAGTTCGTTTTTTTTGTTGTTGTTTGGAGACAGAGTCTCACTTTGTGCCCCTGCAAAGAGTGCCGTAGCATCATAGCTCACAGCAACCTCAAACTCTTGGGCTCAAGTGATCCTCTTGCCTCAGCTTCCTGAGTAGCTGGGACTACAAGTGCCCACCACAATGCCCAGCTATTTTTTAGAGATGGAGTCTCGCTCTTGATCAGGCTGGTCTCACACGTGTAAGCTCAAGCAATCCACCTGCCCCAGCCTCACAGAGTACTAGCATTACAAGCCTGAGCCACTGTACCCGGCTCATCTGCAGTTCTTAAGAAAAAGAAAGAGCATCAAGGTATGTTTATAAATTTAAAAAGAGATGTTCTTCCTATTTCTTCTCACCATGAGCTAACAGAATATAAAAATGGAGAGGAGGACTTTAATATTTTTTATAAAAAGACATATTTTTAAAAATTTAAAGCAAAGAATTAAGAAGAGGAAGGAAAGGAGGGAGTGAGGGAGGGAAGGATAGGAGGTCAGCAATGGAGGTTCTACTGTACATATGAAATACACATTTTGTGTTTTTTACACTATTATAAATTTTTAAAATGTCCCATTACTTTGTCTTAATATATTTATTTACAACCATTTGGATTATCCCTGCATTAATGTAATAGTTTTACATTTTTATACCTGGATTTAAAAAAAAAACAACCCTTATTCTAAATTTAGAGCGTGCTGTGTGCTTTCTCTTTTCATATAGTCTCTCTTACACTAAATGGTGTTGGACTAACGAAAAGAAAGTCCTAAGCACAGGCCAAATATATCAAATCCCAGATTCATCTTTTTGACACTTAGGCCCCAGAGGCAACATAAAATCAGCCAAAAAAACCCTCATTTTTTTCACTATTCTAATTTTTCTCTTTCTATATTCAAATAGAAGGCCAAGAAAGATTAGTTATAAAACCACAGAAAATAGACAGCAAACCTCTAGAATAATGTCTCCAACTGCTTAATTTAAATGCAAACAAGCCTCAGCAGTGGCCATCCATTTACAAGTGACTGGCACAAGACATGACTTAAACCTTGAACCACTGAATGGACGAACAGGGAGAGTCACACAGAATTCTTGGGGACAATGAGGGGTAAAGAATTAAAGCAAATTACATACACGTGAATTACTATACCACACTCTAGATGGTTTTCAATCCATTTGGCATTTATAAAGAGATAAATGTGGCAATTCATTGACATCCAGACCTGGACTTGGGACTACCAATTTCATTCATCAAGGCTTATTTAATCTCTGAATTGTATATTTCATAAACACTGATATGAAAAAAATAAATAGGTGTTCAATGTTTCCTCCTTCTAGTTACTCACACACCAAAGAAACAAATGATAAGACAATTGTCTCCTTTTATTCAGAGCAAATACATTCCAAGACCACAGTGGGTACCTGAAACCACAGATAATATGGTGCTATATATACTATTTTTTTTCCTATACATATATGTTTATGATAGAGTTTAACTTGGACATTAGGCACAGTAGGAGATTAACAACAATAAATAATAGTTAAATAGAACAACTGTAACTGTAATAAACTGTGTGAATGCTGTCTCTCTCAAAATACTGTAATATTTTTGGATTTTAGTTGATTGTGAGTCATTGAAACTGTGGAAAGTGAAAACTGAAGGAGGACTACAGTACCTCACCAGTAACTTACAAGTGTAAACATGTGGCTAAAATAATAACAAGAACTCACATTCATTGAGCATGCTCTATGGACCAGGCTCCATTCTGAAGTGATGCACGCAGACACACACCAACTTTATATAGGTATTATTATGACCTTCCTTATACAGATGGGGAATTGAGGCACTCAAGGTTTACTAACTCACTCAAGTTCAAACAGCTTAGAAGTGCTAGAGCAAGAGGCCAAGCCCATGTACTCAAATTCCACGGCCAAACTTCTTAACCACAGCTGCACCCAATAGTTATTAAAGGTATCCTTTAAAGACTTAAGTCTTCAAAAGAATTAAGGCTTCACGAAATTATAAAACATGCTCGGTTTGGAGTAATTTTATCATGAATGTTTCCTAATAGTCTAGGGTGACCTACAGACCATCTCCCCCTCCCTTCATTCAGTCATGTGCCCTCACTAATTACTGATGGTTCTGCTTTGGGGTTTTGGACTTTGCAACAAATAATGTGAAAGCTATATACTTTTGGTAGAAATCAAACTTCGAGTTCCCTATGACCATTTTGTTTACTTTCAGTAGAATATTCAATAAATTGCATGAGCTATATTCAACACTTTATTATAAAATAGACTTTGTATTATATACTTTTGCCCAGTTGTAGGCTAAGATGAGTGTTCTGAGAATGTTTTAGGCAGGCTAGGTTAAGCCAAGATGTGCAGTAGGTTAGGGGTATTAAATGTATTTTTGACTTCAGAACATCACCCCATTCTAAGTAAAGTCGTGTCTGTATTCCTGGGGTCATACAGAACGGTAAACAACACAGAAAACGATCCCTGTGTCACTGGCCTTGGCATCTATCAAGGGTGTCTAACAAATAATACTAAGACAAAGACGTAGAATAAGGCAGTGAAGAACAATTAGTAGGATGAATTTCCTCATTTTGAGCAGTTTCTTGTATCACTCTAATTAATCCTTAACCTGCCTGCAGGTTTGTTGTGACGATTCAATGAGAAAATGGGTACGATACACTTTGTATACAGTGTGTGGCTCCTAAGAACTCAGTGAATGCTGTTATTATTGTTGTCGCTGCTGTTTTAACAAATTCATGAAATCAGATAAATGAAGCATCTCCAGTCCACTCGCACTGGGAGTCCAAGACAACTGCTTAATATTCTATCAGTCACACGTCTAACAAGTAATTGTTTCTGGAATCAATATATGAGCCATTGTAATTTAGGCCTAAAGTATTAAAATACTATTCACAACATCCTTCTGTGATCTAACAAGAGCATGGGCTGTGGATGACATGCAAAGACTCCCCAGAATTGCTATAGGAAGCCCAGTTCAGGAGGCATGAGAAGGGTAAAGTGTGCAGTGAGCTTGCTCAAGCACAGACTTCACTTTCTGGCAGTCCCTTGCCAACTTTTTGGCTAAAAGGAAAGTGTTTACTTCTCCTACGAACAGATGATTTTCCATAGCTTTGGGGTTTGAAAGGTCAGCGGTGATTAAAATAAGAAAAATAAAAAGGCTTAGGAAAAGCTCTTGAGTTTCTTGCTACTATTATGAATTTCTTTATAGAAATGTTGATAAACGGAAGACAATCACACAATGCATGGAAAATCAGCAACCCAGGTCCAAAAGGAGCTTATTCCAGCAAAATTTCCTCAGCTCTCTCCCTGATGATTTAAACATCCATTTTCACTCCCTTCTGCAGAAGTACATTCACGGGAAGAGCGTGAACAGTAGCCTCTGTAGCTGGAAGCTGCTTCCTTTTCTTACCTGGAATGTTGTATGATCCTTCTTCCTTTTCCCAGTGGGAGAGAATGGATCACCTCATTAAAGTCAATTCCCTTGCTTCAGAAAAGAAACGCTCAAGTCACACTCTCAGTAGATTTTTCAGTTTCAGACCCTACAACTATTAAAAACCTAAAAATCTTTAGGCCACACAACCAGATGTAACATATTACTGTATCAGGGTACCTCAGTGTCCTACTTGGCCAAATTATTTTCAAAAATATTTTTCTCTTTAGTGATAAAGTTCTGTGTCCACGCCGCAAAACCACCAATTGCCCTGGAACATTGTCAACCACAGCTTTAAGCTTTCACATCCTATCCTGTTCGAAGAAAATGTACCTAAAACGCTGAAAACAAGCGTGTTTGCTCCCGATTTGTTATTTCTTTGATTTGGCAGTGCTGCCTTTTCTGTGCTTTCTGGTTTCCAAGGAACACAAAATTAGCCTAGGAGTTTGAACCCACTTTCTTTTGGTCATGATATCTGGGCTTGCAGTTTACTCCAAGAAACGGGCCGTCTCCACCAGCTGCATTTGTTGTTTTATCTTCCAGATGAATGCGTTAGCAAGGACTGGTTTATAGTGAGTGCCTGAGAAGGTCACGGGATTAGTCTTCATAGTGGTCATAGGACTTAATTCTTTGAATTCTTTTGGTAAAATACTGCAGGAGTTGGAGTTCATGCTAGATAGGGAAGGCAACCCCTTCCAATCTTGCAGCTCTCAATTTCCAAATCAACATCAGAACTGGTTTGAAAGCCAGGAGCAGAAGCTGCTGACCACACATTCGGTCCAGGGTATTATTTTGAAAATAAGAGACAGCATCATCATCGTCATCACCACCACCCAGGGAAGAAAAATACGGGAGTGAAGCAGAGAATGTTAATGAAGGATTACAGACTTTTCTTTTTCGATTAAAAAAATGGGGATACCAGAAATATGACTGATTTTTTACACAGACTTTATTTTTAAGAGCAGCTTCAGGTTCATGGCCAGACTGTACAGAGTTCCCGTATTCACCCTGCTCTCCCTGCCTTGCCCCGAGGATCTGCCACCATGGACATCCTGCTGAAACATCTGTTACGATCAGATGACGCATTATCACCAAGGTCCAGAGTCCCTGTCTGGAGGACAGAATGCACGTTGGCAGTGGGGAGAAGGCCCTCGCCAGCCATCTCACACCTCTTTGTCTATTTATTGATGAGTCTTTATCACTTTGCCAGTAGAATACCAGTCTGAACACAACAGGTGCTTGATATGGCTTCATTATTTTACTCAGACACAAAATGTTACCAAGTCTTCTATAAACTCACTTACAAAGGCAGAACAGCCAGGTCTGAAGTCCTAGGTAGTGTCCCAACAGCTTCTTCCCTCTTCTTGCTCTACTCTCAGCTGCCCCTTAGTCTGGTCTACTGCCCTCTCCCCTCCGAAACAGGGTTTGTCATTAATATCTTACATTGTCTAGTGGTTGGTTTATTGCCTGTAAGAAGGTGGGGGATTTTCTGTTTCTGTTGTTGTTCACTGCCATTGCAGTCCCAGTATTTAAAACAGTGGCTGGCACATAGGAAGACACGTGAATATTTGTCAAATGAATGAATGAATGAACAAACATCTGGGCTCCCAGGAGTGACTGTGGCTGTGCTCTGAAGGCCTAGTTATGGCAAACAGTGGAGGAAGAGGTTCCCAATCCCACAAGCTGCTGGTGTTCCATCCATGCCAGCCAGCTGGGCTCCTGAGGTCTCTGTAGATGGACACGGCCATTCTATCATGGGAGTAGCTGACCGGCCCAGTGAGGCCTACAGGCCTGTGATGTACCCAACTCCCCTGTAGTCATAGGAGCCCTCCCTCAGCCTGCACACGTGGCGGGGAGAGCACAGTTGATCCTGGCTGACACAGCAAGGGAGGAAGCATGGGAATGCCGTGATGCAAAATCAGAGACCAGGAGGAATTTCCCTAGGGTCGGGGACAAAGTGCTGACCCTTAGGAATCCGACTGCCAAGGGTTGCCTACTTTTCTCCCACTCACATTTTCTGATAGTGATGAAGAAAACCAAACCCTGAGTCAGCCTCTGAATGCAATGATCAGCATTTTTCATGTGAATTAGAACTCCATAATAACAAAAAGGGGGAAAGTAAAAAGCAAAATAATAGTCAAATTTTCATAAACAAATGGATATAGTAAAATGGGACATGAAGCAGTGAGTTGAAATGAAAGATTAAAAAATTCCTTTGTTGAATACTACCCAACACATTCTATGAAGCAAATATCACCTTGATCCCTAAACCAGGGAGAGACCCAACAAGAAAAGAAAACTATAGACCAATATCACTAATGAATATTGATGCAAAAATATTTAACAAGATACTAACAAACAG
>CAUYRH010152357.1:0-23478 GCA_963574655.1 Perodicticus potto
AGTTATACAAACTTATCTTATAGGTACATTTTCAAAATAAGAATATACCACCCCCCATGTTTGTAATAGAAAAAAACAAAAAAGAAATTTATGATAACCACTGCATGCCACCAGAGCATGGAGTACATTCATCAAGTAAAATGCTATGCCACCATTAGTAAGAAAGAAGTAGCTATGTGTTGATACAGATCAAGATTATGTAAGTAAAAAAGCAAGATGCAGGCCAGTATATACAATATGATCCCATTTATTTAAAAAATAAAGATTACATATTTGCTTATATATGCATAAAAATTTTCTGAAAATTACATAAGAAACTGTTTATTAGATTACCTTGGGAGAATAGTATTGTGGGTTAGGATGTGAAGAGGGAGACCTTTTCATTTATACACTGTTTTGAATTTTTTGCCAGGTGTACTTAAAAAATACGAAATTGAGGAGGGATCCTCCTACTCAAAAATTATGAAGCATTCTTTCAGGTACATTTCTCTAAGATTTAAATTTGATATTTTTCTTTTTTTTTTTTTTTTAATTTTTTTTTTATTTTTGAGACAGAGCCTCAAGCTGTCGCCCTGGGTAGAGTGCCGTGGCATTACAGCTCACAGCAACCTCTAATTCCTGGGCTCAAGCGAGTCTCTTGCCTCCGCCTCCCAAGTAGCTGGGACTGCAGGCGCCCGTCACAAAGCCCGGCCATTTTTTTGGTTGCAGCCATCATTGTTGTTTGGCGGGCTCAGGCTGGATTCGAACCCGCCAGCTCAGGTGTACGTGGCTGGCGCCTTAGCCCGTTGAGCCACAGGCGCCAAGCCAAATTTGATATTTTTCAAGCCAAACTGGCTTAAAGTACTTAATGTTTTTTCAAATATATTTTTTACCATTATTAGTAGGGTCATACCTATTGACAGGTTTTTAAAACAATCACATTGCTATAGTTTTAAAGATGACAAACTTTTATTTAAATGGGATGCTCGCTAGAGAGATTTTCTTTTTCAAACTCACTTTTTAAGTTATGGAAATAGTATATGGTCACTGAAGAAAACTGGGCAAAACAGGAAGGTGCAAAAAACCTACTAAAGTTGCATGTAACACTCTTACCTCTATGAATATTTTGGTGTGTTTTCTTGTTTCTTTACCCATATATTAATACCTACAACTATCTATGTAGAAAATTTGTTTACAAAGCTGAGGTCACCCTTTACAGCTCTGGCTCCTGTTTCTTTTCCCCCAAGAGATAACAGGTGCTCAACATATGGAAAATTGAGTTGATAATTAGTATTATACCATTCATTTCTCTTCATCAAAACTTAATTACTTCTGCAGAAGGGATTTAGTTGGTTTCCAGTTCTTGAGTAAAATAAATAACACTTAATGAGTATCAATTTATATTTAAACATATGCATTTATGAAAGTTATTGGATCAAAGAATATGAAATATTAAAGTTTCTGAAAAATGTTTTTCAGAAAGATTATAATGGTTTCATTTCTACCAAAAGAATAGCTTGTCTCACTGTTTCCTTCCCAAAAATGACTATTGCCATTTTTAAAACTCACTGCTATTTCATAAATGAAAAACAAAGTTTGCTCTGAGAAAATTTCTTCCACCCATTACAAAATAAAGTCAGAGTCCTTCCATGTTTGCTCAGGAGTGCTATCTTCTAATGTAAAACAGATGAACTGTTTCCAAACATTGCTAGCTAGTTCACTACAAAGAACATTATGGATAAAGTAGCATGTAAATCAGATTAGATTCAGCATCTCTTTCAATTCTTAAGAATTAGCAAATGAATAAAGGCATGTCTTTATTCTATACTTCTTGTCCTACAGGTACTTTAGGTCCCTGAAGTATGATTATTGAGAACAAAGCTTCAGTATAAGTATGAGAGAGAAAACTAGGTTGTGGACTAACCTCTTATTTTCTACCTGATGAGAACAAAGACCTTAACAAACTCTAACTTTATGCAAACAAAGTGATGCCTCACTGGCGTAGGAGAGACAGCAGTGTGGCATCACTAAGTTGGAAAATTTCTTTCTTCAGTGATATTTAAGATTAAGGTGGCCAGCTACATTCCTGGCATAGCTCCAGGTCAGTACTGGGGGAAAAAAAAATCAGAGACACCTGTGCAACAAAAAGATGCTAGGATAACAAAACTTAAAGTAAAAATAAGATCATTCTGATTTTTGGAAAAAGATTTTTTATTCAATGTTAAGATTAAAACCTACAAGATTTTACTTACAGCTGATGAGGAAAAAGAAAAGTTAAACTATCATCTGATTGGCTAGTTAAAATGCTCTGACTTGGTGTCAAATTACTCAGTAACATACCAGATACTTTGTGTGGGCTTAAGAGTCTCAGAACAAAATCATTCTAAACAAAATGTGTCATCTAAGAGCACAGGGGTAATGAGTATGTGAAATACTAAACAGCAGATGGAGGCAGGCTGTGGCAGGCCTTTTGATCTGTTTAGGCTTCTAGCTGTGGTTACCAAACGCAAGGACCCAGTAGCCAGTTATTTTATGTCTAAGTTAAAAGACTTTAACCCAAACCCACTAAGCAAGAATAAAAAGACACTTTATAAATCAGTTCAAAAACATAAAGCAGTCCCACTTCTCCAGTAGAATTTTAGTTGAATTAAATCATAAGAGAAACAATGATTATTGCACATACTGTACTCATCGCACTACATCTGTTGAGTAGAATTTCCATTCCAAGTGTTGTTTTCATCTTCACCATCATCTTGAGTTCTCAATCTATATATCTTCCCCTCCTTTTTAAAGTCTTCCCCACGTTTTTCCAGCCCTCTTTTTCTGACTGGGTCCCTGATGTAACAAAAGAAGAAAGGGGAAGATGACATAAAATAAGAGCTAGTGTGATATAAAGCAGCTTCCTTCAAACTTCCATTAGTACAGGCAATTGTATCTTACTTGTAAAGCCATCTAAGGTAAGAAAAGTCCACAGGAGATAACTGTATCTAACAATGTAATACCAGACTTTATTAGTCTTTGACAATTTAACTTCATCTATTCTCTCTAAGCGAAATCAGTGAAATCCTATTTTCCATTTCCACGTTTCTTTCTTTTTTTTTGAATAAGAGTCTCACTATGCTGCCCTCAGTAGACTGCTCTGCTGTCACAGCTCACAGCCACATCAAAGTCTTGGGCTGAAGCAATTCTCTTGCCTCAGCCTCCCAACTAGCTGGGACTACGGGCACCCGGCTGTTTGTTGTTGTTGTAGTTGTCATTGTTGTTTAGTAGGCCTGGACTGGGTTTGAACCTGCCAGCCCCGATGTATGTAGCCAACGCCCTAACCGCTGAGGTATGGGCACTGAGCCTTCCACGTGTTTCTTGATGACTCACTAAGCTTTAGAAGAGCACAGTCATCTGCACAGCACCCTAGAGGCTATCCTAAGCTACAGTCAGGACCTAACTGACAGACATGGCTAATTAACAAAATTTTTTTTTTTTTTTTTGAGACAGAGCCTCAAGCTGTCACCTTGGGTAGACTGCCCAGTCTGGATTTGAACCTGCCAGCTCTGGTGTATGTGGCTGGCACCTTAGCCACTTAGGCTACAGGCTCCAAGCCTAATTAACAATTTTTCTTTTATTTTTTATTTTTTTTATTATTTGATTGCAATTAGTGCAATCAAGGGGTACAATGTGTTGGTTTCATATACAATCTGAAATATTTTCATCAAACTGTTTAATATAGCCTTCATGGCATTTTATTAGTTATTGTATGAAGACATTTGTATTCTGCATTTACTAAGTTTCATCTGTGCCCTTCTAAGATGAACCGTAGGTGTGGCCCCCCAATTACCCTCCCTCCACCCAACCTTCCCTCTCCCCTTCCTTCCTTTCCCTTATCCCTTTCCCCATATTCTTATGCTATAATTGGGTTATAGCCTTCATGTGAAAGCTATAAATTAGCTTCATAGTAGGGCTGAGTACATTGGATACTTTTCTTTTTTTTTTTTAGTGAGTCAGTGGAACCATTTTAATCAACAAACTACAATTAAATAAATAAAATGTACATGGCAGCTTATAGACCAAGAAATGTTCATTCTACATATGAAAGGTAACATTCAATTACCATCTATTCAGTGCCTTCACTTTTGCACACTTTAAAACTACTTTAAATTTTGGGGCGGTGCCTGTGGCTCAGCGAGTAGGGCGCTGGCCCCATATACTGAAGGTGGCAGGTTCAAACCTGGCCTCAGCCAAACTGCAAAAACAAAAACAAAAACAAAACAAAACAAAAACTACTTTGAACTTTGAAGTTTGTTATAATAAAAAATTTCTTATTGGCTCAGCACCTGTGGCTCAAGCGGCTAAGGCGCCAGCCACATACACCTGAGCTGGCGGTTTCGAATCCAGCCCGGGCCCGCCAAACAATGACGGCTGCAACCAAAAAAAAAAATGGCTGGGCATTATGGCGGGCGCCTGTAGTCCCAGCTACTTGGGAGGCAGAGGCAGGAAACTCGTTTGAGCCCAGGAGTTGGAGGCTGCTGTAAGCTGTGATTCCACGGCACTCTATCCAGGGTGACAGCTTGAGGCTCTGTCTCAAAAAAAAAAAAAAAAAAAAAAATTTCTTATAAATTAAAAAAATATAATTTGTATTGCACAATTACATGTGACTTGTTGTTACAGAACTTCATTATATAGTGGTGGTGGTAAGAGTATCCCACTTGGCTTTAAGACATCCTAACACTCATACTACTCTTACTCTGGATTTGCCTTCATGGTCTTCCATTGTTCATTTTCACAATTCAGCCCCAATTGCCCTGATATGCAAAGAGGTCTGTGAAAAAAAGAGCCTGGCAATCTGTCCTAACAAAAGGTAAAGAGGTTTTTCTGGATGTTTTTGCTGGGGAGCTAAAATTTAAATTTACAAACTATACCTGAGTGTAAAGAAGGTTAAGAAGTACTAGCCTGATGATCCTGCTGTGTATTCCTTTGAAGAGCTGCTTTTCAAAACCATAGGCTCCTTGGTCTAGTCTTTATTAACCCTATTTACTGTTAAATACCCAGATTAAACTAATACAGTACTCAGAGCACTCAGAAAGCACATGGCTAATCATTTCCTTTTAGTTCAAGTTCAGCAGGTGATATTTAGCACCACTCAGTGGCAATCTTTTCTTACATAGCGACTTTACGAACTTTTTTTTGGAGAGTCTTACTCTGTCACCTTGGGTAGAGTACTACAGTGTCATCATAGCTCACAGCAACCTCAAATTCTTGGGCTCAAGCGATTCTCTTGCCTTAACCTTCGAAGAACCTGAGACTAACATATAGGTGCCCACTATGACACCCAGCTAATTTTCTATTAGTAGAGATGGGGGTCTTGTTCTTGCTCAGGCTGGTCTTGAACTCCTGAGCTCAAGCGATCCACCTGCCTGAGCCTCCTAAGGTACTAGGATTACAGGATTTAGCCATTGTGTCCGAACAATTTAAAAGAAGAAAGAAAATTTCCTTTTATTCTCTAGATAGATATTATATATATATATATATATATATATATATATAGTTAAAATAAAACTATACATTAGAAAGAAGGGTCTATTTGTAACGAATTTTTTTTTTTTTTGAGATAGGTACAGTAGCGTCATCATAGCTCACTGCAGCCTCCACTGATCTTTCCACCTCACCCTCTCAAAGTGCTGGGATTACAGATGTGAGGCACCATCTCCAGCCTGTATTTATCTTCTTCAAAAATAGAAGTATCATATCAGTGCTTAAAAAAAGGTAAAAGAGTGAACGGGAAAATCAAGACTCTTTCCAGAGAAGTGTTCTGATTATTTCTTCTAAGAAAACCAACTAGAATACAGGATGGCTCTGTCTTACAGCAATCTAAACCATGACCTCCCTTAACATACACATAGATAATGTATCTCTTAACCGACTTGGAAGACAAAATTCTAGATGTAGAAATATATTTTCTCAAATTATTCTTTTTCATAACTAGGTTCAGTCGCAGGCTGCTGCATACATCAATAATCCTTTCTAGAACCAGGGTGAAAGGCTTGCATTCCTCTGGAAGAGCATGAAGAGAATGAAGGACTGTAACTGCTCCTCTTGAGAACTAAAGAATTCTTTAAAGTTTGAATGTTTGGGGAAAACAGACCAAGGCTGTGACCTAATTTTCCATTTCTGAAAGTCACACTTGAAGTTAAAAATTTCTGTTCTGGGCGGCGCCTGTGGCTCAGTGAGTAGGGCACCGGCCCCATATACCAAGGGTGGCAGTTTCAAACCTGGCCCCGGACAAACTGCAACAAAAAACAGCCGGGCGTTGTGGCAGGTGCCTGTAGTCTCAGCTACTTGGGAGGCTGAGGCAAGAGAATCGCCTAAGCCCAGGAGTTGGAGGTTGCTGTGAGCTGTGACGTCACAGCACTCTACCGAGGGTGATAAAGTGAGACTCAGTCTCAAAATAAATAAAGAACAAAGAGGACTGCCTCATCTGAAAATAGGAAGGAAATAAGTATAAAATTTAAGCTAATAGAATTTTATAACACTAAGGGGGAGACAGAAAAAGAGGAAAAATAATGGAACACAAAGTTTCATGCTCTTTATGTAAACATTCCTCTCATTCTTTGCCCCAACCCAAGGCCTTTTCTCTTATTTGAAGAAAGTTTTAAAAATCCACACAATCTTGCATTTTAGTAATTCAGGATTAAATGCTTCCATCCACTGCTCACTTAAGAGTTCTAAAATTCAGTACTAATAGGCCTAGTTCAAATGCTGTTCTAAGACTAGAGAAAAGAATTTTTCTGTGTCCTCACTTAAGTAATATACTAAAGAGGTGACTGGTTTTCCTGCCTAACAGTTAAGAAATAAATCAAGATAAAGGCTAAATCACAATATTTATATAAATCATCCAAAGAATAAATAAAACACATGACTAGGGATCTCCATACTGAGGGCAGACAGACGGAAGGATTTTTACTATTTATCCCATAGGATTGGTGTGAGAAATTGCTAAAATGCCCATTAAAGAACCTAATAGGGTGTTTTACAGAAGCATATATAGCAGAACCTAAGTTGACCACCCAAGGGACTGTTACAAAGTGGTCAACCTATGGAGGTCACAGGAAAATCCACTGAGTACAAGTCATGCTTCTCTGCTCTGTGAAAATTAGGTCAATTTAAGGAGGATAAATGTGAGAAGATATCAACTATGGAGGTCTACTATATTACAATAAATTGTGTTATTACTTATTAGAAGAGGGCATAATCTCATCTTCTAGGAAAATACTCCCATTATCCTGTTTCTTTCTTTCTTTTTTTTTTTTTTTTGTAGAGACAGAGGCTCACTTTTTAAACCTCGTTAGAGTGCCATATCATCACAGCTCACAGCAACCTCCAACTCCTGGGCTTAGGCAATTCTCTTGCCTCAGCCTCCCAATTCTCAGCCTCCAGCTGGGACTACAGGCGCCCGTCACAACACCTGGCTATTTTTCTGTTTGGCAGTTTGGCTGAGGCCGGGTTTGAACCCGCCACCTTCGGTATATGGGGCCAGCACCCTACTAGATGAGCCACAGGCGCCGCCCTTATTTTTATTTTTGAGACAGAACCTCAAGTTTTCACCCTTGGTAGGGTGCCGTACATCACACCTCACAGCAACCTCAAAATCCTGGGCTTCAGCGATTCTCTTGCCTCAGCCTCCCAAGTAGCTGGGACTACAGACACCTGCCACAACACCTGGCTATTTTTTTGGTTGTAGCTGTCATTGTTGTTTGGCAGGCCCAGGCTGGATTCGAACCTGTCAGCTCTGATGTATGTGGCTGGCGCCTTAGCCACTTTAGCTACAGACACCAAGCCCATTATCCTGTTTCAAATATACACAATCTTAACAAACAGCAATATGAGCTAAAATTGTCAGTGTTGCCTGTATCACCATTCTAAAACCTCTACTTTCTGCTATAAAAGCTGGGCCTCTTGGTTAAGGGATTAGTCCAAAATATCTCTGAAGAAGGCACCTCTTTTTTTTCTTTTCTAACTCTTGGAGCTCAGGTGCCCAACCCATCTTTTTCAAGAAAGTAACTGTCAGTCAACAAGTCAGAGAACCACCAGGGTTAAAATTATTAAAGCACAATGCTTCTTCTAAAGACATTATCCAAGATGACCATGAACAATTAGTGGAATGAAGTATCTTATCAGGCAAAACACAGTTAGCAAGAAAGATTATTATATACCTGGAAAAAAAATCTGACTTGACAGTGATGGGGTAAAGAAAATGAAACAATAAAGCCAATAGAGGTGAAACTGCTCTTTCCGTGGAATAGGTTTTAGAAAGCTTGCTGAGAAAACTCAGTGTGCTTCCCAGGATAGAGAATGAAGTTGTAGAACATCTGTGTTTGTTCCTTCCAGTGTGGGGACTAGAGAGGACATATATGTATAGTAAGAAGTACTCATAACAAACTTTGTATTTTGAAAAAGGTTGGGCAGCACCCATGGCTCAGAGGGTAGGGCACCGGCCCCAAATACCAAGGGTGGCAGGTTTGAACCTGGCCCCAGCCAAACTGCAACAAAAAAATAGCCGGGCATTGTGGCAGGCACCTGTAGTTCCAGCTACTCGAGAGGCTGAAGCAAGAGAATCACCTAAGCCAGGACTTGGAGGTTGCTGTGAGCTGTGATGCCACTGCACTCTACTGAGGGTGATATACTGAGACTCTGTCTCTTTAAAAAACAAAAAGGTATTGGGCCTTACTTATATATTTTGGAAATGGGCACACATACCTTTTTTCTGATTTGCTAGATGATGCAGGGTTTTGGGGTTCCGATGATGGTACTCTCACTGAAGTCTGTGCAGGAGGAGGATTACTAAATAGGAAATTGCTAATCAATCTCCAAATGGCAAGGAATGGGTAAAGTACTGTCCCCAACAACGTCCAAATGTCTCCACTGGAAGAGTGTACAATCGATGTAGTTGGTCTTCCTGCCTAGAAATTAAGAAATAAACCTAGATAAAAACTACATTAGCGTAATTACCTCATACCCAGATTCTAGAAAAACCTTTTCTAAGGAAAGGGAGGTCCTACTGATTTTAACTTACGGTAAGGTAAAATTACCACCTTTTGCTATTTTTCACGGGTGTATAAACTTTTGGGAATTCCCAGGAACTCTGTTTTTTAAGAGTAATTATACAGAGTACAAAGTAGTTATTGGTGAAATCAACCAAATATTTGTAAATTAAAACTTTTGCAATAAAATTAACTTTAATAAGAAAACACCTTCTTGCTGATATAAAAAATAAAAGGAAGGGTTTCAAATCTCAGTGAATATAATGAAATGAATCCTGATTACTGGAGAGCTCACTATTTTACACTGAGATGTTCTAGTATAGAGCAGGGAAAACTACACTATCCATGACATAGGAGACCCAGGTTCTTAGCTCAGCTCTGGCACTTAAGGTGGGACTTTGGCAATCATTTAGCTATCTAAGCCTCTCTTCTTCTTTTTTTTTTTTTTGAGTCTCACTTTGATGCCCTCGGTAGAGTGCCATGGTGTCACAGCTCACAGCAACCTCAAACTCTTGGGCTTAAACAATTCTCTTGCCTTAGCCTCGTGAGCAGCAGGGACTACAGGTGCCCGCCACAAAGCCTGGCTATTATTTTGTTTTTAGCAGGCCGCAGCTGGGTTTGAACTGACTAGCCCCCCCAGTGCATGTGGCCAGCACCCTACCCACTGAGCAATGGGTGCCACTAATGAGCCTCTCTTCTTTATCAGAGATTAAAATATTGTGAAGATCAAATGGGATAATTTGTTTAAAAATTAATGTTATTTTGTTATTTTTATGTTAAAAGAACATGCTTTTGAAAAACCTGGTGAATAGCAGAGCTCTATATAAAGAAAAGATTTTAAGTCTGTGAATTATTAATCTGCATTTCTGATTTTTTCTTTTCTTTTTTTTGCAGTTTTTGGCAAAGGCTGAGTTTGAACCCACCACCTCCGGCATATGGGGCTGGTGCCCTACTCCTTTGAGCCACAGGCGCCGTCCTGCATTTCTGATTTTTCTCTCTTGGCAGTTTTTTTTGTTCGTTCATTTTTTGAGACAGAGTCTCACTCTGTGCCCTAGGTAGAGTGCCATGGCACCATAGCTCACAGCAACCTCAACTTCTTGGGTTCAAGCCATCCTGTCACAACACCTGGCTAAGTAGTCATTTTTTATACACAAAAATAGGTGAGGAAAAAAGCTGAAAGTTAAACTACATGTGTCTCACAAGCAATATTAGCAATACAAGTACATAAAGCACCAAATAATGGAACAAAAATTTGATATAGTTTTTGGATTTTAATTTCTCACAGTACACCTCTGCCGTTCCTTTCTCATAATCATAAAAAATGATGAGGATGGGGTGGCGTCTGTGGCTCAAAGGAATAGGGCGCCGACCCCATATACTGGAGGTGGCAGGTTCAAACCCAGCCCCAGCCAAAAACTGCAAAAAAAAAAAAAAAAAAAGATGAGGCATCAACTACAACTTGAACTTCACCTTACAAATGTAAACAATGTAACCTAATTGTGTACTTCAATTAATCAGGAAAAATAAAAGACTTGGAATTAAGATCTTCAAAAAAGGGCAGCACCTGTGGCTCAGTGAATGGGGCGCCAGCCCCATATGCTAGAGGTGGCAGGTTCAAACCCAGCCCCAGCCAAAAACTGCAAAAAAAAAAGATCTTTAAAAAATAAATAGATAAAGAGAACAAACAGAAAACTATAAGAATAGGAAGAAATACATACTGGCAACAGTACCACTGAAGCACTTGGGGCGAGTTCCAGATCCAGTAATTTCTTTTTATAATCTTCTTTGGTAAATTCCCTCCTGGGAAACATGGTTGCTAATGAAAAATTACCATAAGTGTTGCCAACAGTCTGTAACATAAGTTTTAAAAGATTATATAGTGTCTCTTTAGAAGATACCTTATTACTAATATGCATCCAAATGACTATTAAAATTGGCTTAAAAGTTTACTTAAATGTAAACTCAAAATTAACACTTATTAAAATTGCACTTCAAAAAGCTAAAAAGCTATCAAATCCAATTTTTTTTTTTTGGAGAAAGAGTCTCACTTTGTTACCCTCGGTAGAGTGCCGTAGTGTCAAGCTCACAGCAACCTCAAACTCTGGGGCTGAAGCAATCTTCTGGCCTCAACCTCCTGAGTAACAGCTATTCTTAGAGAAGGGGTCTCAGCTATTCTTAGAGAAGGGGTCTTGTTCTTGCTCAGGCTGTTCTCTAACTCATTAGATCAGGCAATCGACTCACCTTGGCCTCCCAGAGTGCTAGGATTATAGGAGTCAGCCACCGTGCCCAGCCTCACTCAAATCCAAATAGTTTTTAAAACTTTTTATAACTCAAAGATGACTGCAAAGTAGCAAGAATATAGTTCCTAAAACCATGCAATAAACTGAATAAAAATGAGCAAGCATGTAAACTCTTAAGCCTGCATGAGCAAGCTTAACTCTTTTAAGCATGGCTGCAGTTTATCATTAGGGATTTCACAATCCTTGGGCAAACTTATATTAACATCTCACAAAGACGCATTTAGATCATATATACTCCCTACTAAAAATCTGGACTAGACCAGAATTTCCTTCATATACGAAACTCCAGGATCTTTAGCCTCTTCCTTGTTTCAAAGCACAAAATAGTCCATAATCAGACTACATTATACATATAATCCCAGATCTGGGAAATTACACTGTTGAGTACCACAATTATCTTCACAATTTTAAGTCACCTAAACTTAGAAAATCTTAGACAGCTGCTCACCTTTCCCTAGAAGATTCCAAAGAAAGAGCCTAATTCATTTTTTTGTAATTTTATTACCATAGGTCACACGCATACGCTACTGTTCTTACTCTAACCTAAGAACATTCAAAAATTAAAAATTTGCTCATTAAACCACACACAGTGGCCCACACATGTAATACTAGCACTTTGAGAGGCTGAGGCAGGTGGATCATGTGAGCACAGGAGTTCAAGAGCAGCCTGAGCAAGAAGGAGACCATGTCTTTTACTAACAATGGAAATAAAAAAAAAAAAATCACAGTCAGGTGTTGTGACAGGCACCTGTAGTAGCCTAGCTATTTAGGAGGCTGCAGCAAGAGGATCATCTGAATCCAAGTTTTTTTTTTTTGAGGTTGATGTGAACTATGATGCCATGGCACTCTACCAAGGGTGACAAAGTGAGACTCTGTCTCAAAAAAAAAATTAATAATAATAATAGCTTACTGAATTTAAGGCAGAGTTTTAATAGGATAGATGCAATCAAAGATCACTTATTTTCCCTTGTCAGCCCCCTTCCTGTGACAGAAGCAAAAAAACTCAGGACAGGGGGGACACCTTATAGAGGCACCAAAACAAAAGAAGAATGAAACAGTCTGTTTCAGAACTGGTTCTACTATAAAGCTTATGGGAAGTTATTTGGGGGGGTGGGGAAGGGGGTTGTTTGTTTCGTTTTGTTAAGACTTCTCACTGTTGCCCTGGCTAGAGTGCCATGGAGTTGGCTTACCTCACAGTAACTTTAAACTTTTAGGCTTCAGCAATCTGGCTGCCTCAGCCTCCCAAGTAGCTGGGACTATAGGCACATACCACCATGCCTGGCTAATATTTAAACTTTTTGTAGAGATAGGGTCTTGCTCTTGCTCAGGCTGGTTTTAAACTCCTACCCTCCCACCTCAGCCTCCCAGAGTGCTAGGATTACAGATGTAAAGTGGCTGTGCCAAGCCAGGGAAAGCTTTAACATTGTCTAGCTTAACTCACCAGTGCAGAAAGGCAGATAGCTTTTGAGGTGTCCTTCCCTTGGGACCCATAAGTGAGGGAGAATAAATGGAGCAAAGAGATCTGGCATAAAGATCTTAAACCAAACCTCCAATTTTAACCTTGAAGATATATACATGAAAGATAACTGGTACATAATGAGCCTGGAATGTAAAGGGCATCTGATACCCAGAACTCATTCTGAATAAGGAACCAATCAGGAAGTAAAAACAAATTGCAAATGACTCACATCTTACTTTCCAAGATATAAAAGTTCATTTCTCATTCAGATTTTAACTAAGGCTATATTCTGGAAGCAAATTCCTCAAGAAGATACTTGTTGTCAAATGAAGTTTACTGCTCTTTTTGCTTGGCAATAGATAGGTAGTAGGAAAATGGTCTGTCCCTAAGCAACCTACAGAAAATAGAGGATCAAGTAAAACTGCTTCCTTTTCAGGGGAGTAGGACAACTACTAAGATGACCTTTAGGAAACTACTTGCTTTTTACTCCTCTACTTGAGTACCCTAACCAGTGAGAAAAGTTTCCAGAACCTACTACACAGTATCAGCAATTGCCTACTTTCTGTATATAACAAGCAGATACACTATGCGCATATACACTAATGCACAGCAGAAATTAGACGATGTCTCAAAGGTGTCTTGTGCTTTCATCTTTGAGATGAGTCATGACTTACTTAGTCTTCAGGTTCTTCTTTGGAATGTTCTTTTTTTTTTTTTCTTTTTCTTTTTTTCTATCTTTTTTCTTTTTTTTTGAGAGAGAGTCTCAAACTGTCACCCTGGGTGGAGTGCCATGGTGACATCATAGCTCACAGCAACCTCCAACTTTTAGCCTCAAGCAGTCTTCTTGCCTCAATTCTTTGTATTTTTAGTTAGAGATAGGATCTGGCTCTGGCTCAGGCTGGTCTCAAACCCATGAGCTCAAGCAATCCACCCATCTTGCCCCCCAGAGTGCTAGGATTACAGGTGTGAGCCACTGTGCCTGGCCATGGAACTTTCAATTCCTACAATTTAATAACATATACATTTAGCTTTATCACAACTCAAGACATAAACTTACCTGTGCAGCAAACTGCCTTGCTTCTTCTAGAGGAGCATCAGAAGGAAACTGATTTGTAAAGGAAGAACCATCAGGAAGACGAAATTGAATTCTTGCAACAGTGCTATGAAAAAAGAAAAGTAAAGTTAGCATCTTTATCTCTTCATATTTCCCTTTTAATTTTGAGACAGAGTCTCACTCTGTTGCCGTGGGTAGGGTGCTCTGTCGTCACAGCTCACAGCAACCTCAAACTCTTGGGCTCAAGTGGTCCTTTTGCCTCAATTTTTCTATTTTTAGTAGAAATGGGGTCTTGCTCTTGCTCAGGCTGGTCTTGAACTCCTGAGCTCAAGCAATCCGCCCATCTCAGCCTCCCAGAGTCCTAGGATTACAGGCCTGAGGGCACCTCTTCATTTCTCAAACAATAAAATTAAAAATTAAAGAAAATGGAAGTGGAAATATGCAATGGCAATAGACTTTTCCCATAGTATTATATCTTTTCATTTATTAATAACAACTTTATTAAGACATTCACATAAAATTACCCCTTTTCTTTTATTTTTTCTGTGAGACACAGTATTACTCTTCTGCCCAAGCTAGAATTCTGTGGCATCAACCTAGTTCACAGCAACAGCAAACCCCTGGGCTCTAGGGATTTCCTGCCTTAGCCTCCCAAGTAGCTGGGACTACAGGTGACTGTCGCCATACCTGGCTCATTTTTCTATTTTTAGTAGAGATGGGGTCTCACTGCTGCTCAGGCTTGAACTCCTGAGCTCAAGGGATCCTCCTACCTCAGCCTCCCATAGTACTAGGATTACAGGTATGAGCCACTATGCCCAGCCCAGAGTAAAAGGCTTGTGCTTTAGTTATATTATTTTTCTTTTTGAGACAAAGTCTCACTCTATTGCTGCAGGGTAGAGTGCCATGGCATCAGCCTACCTCACAGCAACCTCAAAGTCTTGAGTTCCAGCTATTCGGCCTCAGCCTCCTAAGTAGCTAGGACTATAGGTACCCACCATGACACCTGGCTAATTTTTTCTTTTCTTTTCTTTTTTTTTTTTTTTTTTTTTTGAGACGGAGTCTCAAGCTATCGACCTAAGTAGAGTGCCATAGCATCACAGCTCATAGCAACCTCAATCTCTTAGGCTTAAGCAATCCTCTTGCCTCAGCCTCCCATGTAGCTGAGACTACAGGCGTCTGCCACAACACCCAGCTATTTTTTGGTTATAGTTATCATTGTTGTTTGGCAGGCCGGCCTGGATTTGAACCCGCCAGCTCTGGTGTATGTGGCTGGCGCTTTAGCCGCTTGAGCTATAGGCGCCGAGCCACAATTTTTCTATTTTTAGTAGAGATAGGGTCTCACTCTTACTCAGGCTGGTCTCAAACTCCTCAGTTCACGTGATCCTCCCACCTTTAGCCTCCCAGAGTGCTAGAATTACAGATGTGAGCCACAGGGCCCCCAATTATTTCATTTTTCATTTATTTATTTTAGACTGGAACTCCCACTGTCACCCAGGTTGGAGTGCAGGGGCCTGATTATAGCTCACTGAAACCTCATTATTTCATTATTTTTGGAAAATTGCATCAAAATTTTTTTCCAGGCCAACTGCAGTGGCTCACACCTATAATCCTAGCACTCTGGGAAGCCAAGGCAGGTAGATGCTTGAGCTCTCGAGTTCAAGACCAGCCTGAGCAAGAGTGACACACTGCCTTTACTAAAAATGAAAACCTGAGGCAAGAGGATAGCCTGAGTCCAAGAGTTTGAGGTTGCTGTGAGCTATGGTGCCACAGTACCAAGTATGACAAAGTGAGACTCTCAAAAAAAAAAAAAATTAAATAAATTAAAAAAATTTTTTTTTCTTAGGCCGGGCATTGTGGTGGGTGCCTGTAGTCCCAGCTACTTGGGAGGCTAAGGGAAGAGAATCACTTGAGCCCAAGAGTTTGAGGTTGCTGTGAGCTATAATGTGATAGCACTCTGCCACGGGTGACAAAGTAAGACTCTGTCTCAAAATAAAAAAAAAATTTTCTTATTACAGAACTACTGCTTGTTAATTGTCCAATATGAAAATACAGAAAAGTAGAGAAGAAAATAAATATTAACCATAATCAAACTAGCATGATGTACTAGAAATCTGAACATATTTTGGTCTGTCTTAGGAGCTACCTTATCCTTGCTACATATCATTCATTCTGGAACAATGATCAATAACATTTCTCCCACCTTCTTCACTGCAGGGTGGGCATGTCACCTACTGCCACCAGAAAGCCCATGCAAATGGACACTACAATTGGTCTGGAGGTGTCCACATGACCCAGGCAAGGCTAATCAGAATTGCCTTCAGTGACTGATACAGGCAGATATTGGGAGAAAGGATGAATCTCTTCCCTCTGGGATCACAAACTCATGATCCTAAGAGTGTGAGGGGGCTGAGCTCTCCTGACACCATTTCTAGAGTTCCTCTGAGAATGAAGCTAAAAGGGAGAAAAACATTTTTGTAACTGGGCCAGGCAGTGTGGCTCACACCTGTAATCCTAGCACTTTGAGAAGCTGAAACAGGTAGATCACTTGAGCTTAGGAGTTTGAGACCAGCCCGAGCCAAGAGCAAGGCCCTGTCTTAATTAAAAATAGAAAATCTAGCCAGCATCAAGAGCCCCAGCTACTTGGGAGGCTGAAGCAAGAGGACTGCTGAGCCCAAGAGTTTGAGGCTGCTGTGAGCTATGACAATGCCATGGAATTCTACCTAGGGTGACAGAGTGAGACTCTTTCTCAAAAAAAAAAAAAAAAAAAAAAAGAAGAAAAGAAAAGAAAATTGTAATTATAACCTTAAGATCCCTGGATCAAACTATACCTACTCAAATCCACTCTTGGATTTCTGAACTGCAGAACCAGTTGCTTACTCCTATTTGAAATTCTGACAACTAAAGAATCCTAATAAACATGAGCTAACCATCACTATCATTTTGACATATGTACTTTTTATTTAAAAAATAGATTTAGGGGCCTTCTTCTATTTAATAAGTTATTTATTAGTTTTATAGTATACATTCATATTCAATGACAGGTATCACTGGGAGCTTCCAAATTGGTCAGTATGTCCCTCTAGAATTGACTACTTAACAACCATAGCATATACAAGTGTTATAAACCCACAGTCATTCTCCTTAGTCCCCACATGTATGGAGCTGTTTCAGCATGGAATATTGTACCTTTTTTCTCTTGTGTAAGATTCCCTCTTAACTTCCATTTCCGCCTGTTTGGCCAGTAAGGCAGCAGCTTTGGCAGCCTCTACTTCTTCCTTTGTCTTCGCAAAACGAGCAGCTCTCTCTGCACGGTCCTTTAAAACATCATTAGATATTTCATTATGTTTCAATGCCAGAATGCTTTATTCACACACTTCCAAACATAAGGAACAAATATACATATGTATAAAATTCTTTATAGCCATGTGAACTTTATCATTCTGGATCTGATAATTTTTAGTTTTATCAACTGTCAGAGATCAGAATTATGGTTAAAGAAACAAGAACATGAATAAAACATTATTAAGGTAGGGATGGTTTGTTTTTTAGAGACAGAATCTCACTTTATTGCCCTCAGTAGAGTGCTGTTGCATCACAGCTCACAGCAACCCCCAACTCCTGGGCTTAGGTGATTCTCCTGCCTTAGCCTCCAGAGGAGCTGGGACTACAGGTGCCCGCCACAATGCCCAGCTATTTTTTTGTTGCAGTTTGGCTGGGGTTGGGTTCGAATCTGCCACCCTCGGTATAGGGAGCCGGCACTCTACCCACTGAGCCACAGGCACTGCCTGGGATGGTTTTTGTATGTATTAAAACTGGTTTATTCTAAAAGCAATTGATACAAATTAAGCTTTATGATATGCCTAAATTGTCTGAATGTTGCAAAAGAACAGCTTATGACTAGAGAAGATTGCTAGGTCATCAATTCTTAGCTTATTTCCCAGGGAATCCTCGAAAGCTGACTTTTAACTACTATTAATTCATATCATAACAAAATACGGAAAAAATAACTTTGAAAAATTCTTAACATTAATCTTATTTTAATTCAATACACAATTTCTAATAAAAGGAAACTTAGGATTGATACTCTTTGAGTCACTAAAAACTACTATTTTTTTTTTTTTTTTTTTGGAAGGGTAACACTTGGTCACCCTTGGTAGAGTGACGTGGCATCTTAGCTCACAACAATCTCAAACTCTTGGGTTCAAATGATACTCTTGCTTCAGCCGCCCAAGCAGCTGGGACTATAGGTGCCCGCCACAACACCTGGCTATTTTTTAGAGACGGGGTCTCACTCTGTCTTAGGCTGGTCTCGAACCTGTAAGCTCAAGCAATCCACACATCTGGGCCTCCCAAATGCTGGGATTATAGGCATGAGCTAAAAACTACTATTTTTTATGTGCACTGTCTGGCAGACATAATCCAAAGACATGTGCGCAGAAAAATATTTCCACATGTGTCCTGGAGTCAAGCATTAAAAAATAAAGTTTGCTGGGTATGGTGGATTATGCCTGTAATCCCAGTACTTTGAAAAGCTGAGCCAGGAGAACTGCTTGAGGCCAGGAGTTGCCACCATGCCAGTCATGGTGATATGTGCCCATGGTCCCAGAGTACCACTACTTGGGAGGCTGAGGTGGAAGATCACTTGAGCTCAGAAGTTCAACGCTGCAGTGAGCTTTGATCACAGCACTGCACTCCAGCCTGGGTGACAGAGTAAGATCTTGTCTCTAAAATGAAAAAATTAAATAAATCTATAAATAAAATGGAAGACCCTGTCTCTAAAATGAATTTAAAAAAAATAAATGAATAAATAAAATCAACCTGAGGCTTACCAATGCAATCTGCTGTTTAATACGCTCACGAGCTGCTCTGTCTTCTGCCTTTTCTCTGTTTCTTTCCTCTAACATTCTTTTTGTTAATTCTTCTTCTTGTTTTCTTTTATAATCTAACATTTCTTTTCCAGTTTTTCTTCTCTCAATTTCCTTCTTTATCTCTCTCTGAATTAAAGAAAAAGTTTTATAAGCCAGAAACAATTTTACAATCTGCTCTAGCTATTATTTTCAATGTGGAGAACCGCAGAGTGCAGTTGAAATAATAAACTTTATAAAATGTAAGGGGCCAGGAGACTTTAATTTACAATATGGTTAATGGTCAAATGTCTATCAACTTATAAAGCATTGCGAGCAGTCTGTTAACATTCTAACGCAGTCAGTGTAATCTGAAGGCAAATAGAATTGTGAGCCTTTGGTTTTGAGGAAAAACATGTTACCCTACAGAGATAACATGGTAGTCATTTATTTGGCTTGAAGGAAATACTAACTTTGCTCTATGGGAACCCCAAAGAGATGATGTACAGTTAGGCATACCTAGTGAGAAAAATTAATGGTGCACCAGAATTCAGCAACATTCAGCTGCTGAGAAGAATATTCAGCAGAATGTCCACACAAAAAAGAATTAAATTCAATTTTCTGTCTCAAGCCAAACAATTTTAGCCCAAATTCTTTTTTTGTTCTTTGTGTAAAAGACTCATTGCTGAAGGAAAAAATATCATCTAATTTATTTTCAGGGACTTATAAAAAAGAACACATGCAAGTATACACTGTAATCCTATAAGAGAAAACAGATAATTCTCTTCACTGTGCTGCAACACTGAATAATAACTAGGAAGCCATTCAAAATCTGCCAAATTGAACAGAATAATCAAACATTCCCTCACTTAATGGAATGGTAAAACGATGCTAAGTGGATGAAGTTTACCTGTTCTTCCTCTTTCCTTTTCTCTTCTCTTCTTTCTTCAAGTTTTTTTGTTAGTCTATGTTTAATTAAAAAAATGCACTGAGACACATCATATTAATATAAAACAAATTCAGATTTGTTTTGCTAAAACAACCTGAGAAATATAAAAAACAGAAAGAAAAGTCCCTGCAGGTATAGCAACAATTTATCTGACTAGCCTCTGGCCCTTTCACAAACCGCTGAGTCAATGGGAGCCCATCAGAGGCCTCGCTCCAATTCTAAGTGCCTTACTTACCACAATTTCTGGTTACTTTTTTTGCTGATTAATCAGATATCTATTTTAAAATATACAAATACATTTTTAAATATACAGATTGTTAATTTGCACTCTGGGAGGTTTAGGTGAGATTGCTTAAGATCATGAGTTTGAGACCAGCCTGAGCAAGAGTAAAGACCCTGTCTCTCCAAAAAAATAAAAAAAAATTTTTTAAAATAGAAAAGGGGTGGCACCTGTGGCTCAAAGGAGTAGGGCGCTGGTCCCATAGGCCGGAGGCGGTGGATTCAAACCCAGCCCCAGCCAAAAAAAAAAAAAAAAAAAAAGAAAAAGAAAAGAAAAGGAAGACTGCTTAAGCCTAGGAGTTCGAGATTGCAGTGAGCTTTGACAATGCCACTGCACACTAGCCGGGGTAACAGAGTGAGCATCGGCCCCCTCCCCTTTAAATCAAATATACAGTATAAATCAATGATTTATAAATACTTATATAGAAGAAAACAGCAATATGGCACAAAATTGGTAAAAACAAAAACAAAAACCTAAGGCCAACAATTACAAAAACTAATTATGCCACTGTAAGAAACTTATCAATTAAAAATGAAGGGCGGTGCCTGTGGCTCATCGAGTAGGGCACCGGTCCCATATACCGAAGGTGGCAGGTTCAAACCCAGCCTCAGCCAAACTGCAAAAACAGAAAAATAGCTGGGCGTTGTCGCAGGCACCTGTAGTCCCAGCTACTTGGGAGGCTAAGGCAAGAGAATCGCCTAAGCCCAGGAGTTGGAGGTTGCTGTGAGCTGTGTGACGCCACAGCACTCTACCGAGGGCGATAAAGTGAGACTCTGTCTCTACAAAAAAAAAAAAAAAATGAATAGCAAGGGTGGCACCTGTGGCTCAAAGGAGTAGGGTGCCAGCCCCATATCCTGGAGGTGGTGGGTTCAAACCCAGCCCCCGGCCAAAAACCGCAAAAAAAAAAAAAATGAATAGCAAGGTGTAATGGCATATGCCTACAGTCCCAGCTACAGAAAGCTGAGGCAAGAGGATCCCTTGGGCTCAAGAGTTCAAGACTATGGCTTGGAGAACATAAAGAGACCTCATCTCAAAAAATAAAATTTAGGGCAGTGCCTGTAGCTCAGTGCAGCCCAGCATACACTGAGGCTGGCGGGTTTGATCCCAGCCCAAGCCAGGGGGACAACAATGACAACTGCAACAAAACAATAATCAGGCGTTGCAATGGGCACCTTTAGTCCCAGCTACTTGGGAGGCCGAGGCAAGAGAACTGCTTAAGCCCAAGAGTTTGAGATTGCTGTGAGCTGTGACGCGACAGCACTCTACCCAGGGAGACAGCTTGAGACTCTGACTCAAAAATAAATAAAGTGAAATCTAAAATAAAAATTATTCTCAATTAGACTGCGGTAATAGTTATACAACCTTGTGAATATACTAAAACTCACTGAACTGCACACTTGGAATTTCGTGATGTATGAATTATATCTCAACTTTTAAAAATGAATGGTAAAAACATAAAGTACAAATGAATGGTACTTTCTCTGAAAGGGATTTGAATTACATAGTACATGCATTCAATAACATTCTGCTAAACAACTTTGCCAGCAATCAAGGGACTGCTTGAAGGATGATAGACACATACCAAAAGACCATATGTACTTATAAATATGAAGAAATGTGAGCATACGTTCACTAAGACATGTGCAATATTCTTCACAGCAGCCCTAATCACAATGACCCCAAACTGAAAAAAGTATTTCAAGGCTCAGCGCCTGTGGCTCAACGGGCTAAGGCGCCAGCCACGTACACCTCAGCTGGCGGGTTCAAATCTAGCCCGGGCCCACCAAACAACAATGACAGCTGCAACCAAAAAAACTGGCCGGGCATTCTGGCAGGCGCCTGTAGTCCCAGCTACTTGGGAGGCAGAGACAGGAGACTCGCTTAAGCCCAGGAATTGGAGGTTGCTGTGAGCTGTGATGCTACAGCACTCTATTCAGGGTGACAGCTTGAGGCTCTGTTTCAAAAAAAAAAAAAAAAGTTAAAAATTAAAAAAAAATTCAAATATCTATTAGTAGAATAGATATATAAATCGTATAGTCAAATAAAATAATAACATACAGCAATGAGAGTACAACGGCTTCACAAATACTATGCTAAACAAAGGTGATCAAACATAATATAATTCTATTACAAAGTTCCCAAACAGGCAAAACTAATCTACAGGATTAGATCCAAGATAGCAATCATTTTAGGGAGGGATGCTGTGATGGAGAAGGGGCATTAGGAAAGCTTGTTGGGCACTAATAATTTTCTATTACTTCTCCTGAGTTCTAGTATACAGTAACAAGTTTACTGGGAAAAAGGGAGGGGGGCTTGGCGCCTGTAGTTCAAGCAGCTAAGGCGCCAGCCACATACACTAGAGCTGGTGGGTTTGAGCCAGCCCAGGCCTGCCAAACAACAATGACAAATACAACCAAAAAAAAAAAAAAAAAAGCTAGGGAGTGTGGCGGGCGCCGCTACTTGGGAGGCTAAGGCAAGAGAACTGCTTAAACCCAAGAGTTTGAGGTTGCTGTGAGCTGTGACACCACTGCATTCTACTGAGGGAGACAGCTTGAGACTCTGTCTCAAAAAAAAAAAAAAAAAAAGGCAGGGAAGGGCGCTGGCCTCATATACTGAAGGTGGCAGGTTCAAACCGGGCCTCGGCCAAACTGCAAAACAGAAAAATAGCAGGCGTTATGGCGGGCGCCTGTACTCCCAGCTACTTGGGAGGCTGAGGCAAGAGAATCGCCTAAGCCCAGGAGTTGGAGGTTGCTGTGAGCTGTGTGATGCCACAGCACTCTCACAAGGGCGATAAAGTGAGATTCTGTCTCTACAAAAAAAAAAAAAAAAAGGCGGGGCAATAGGTGGAAAGTAGGGTAGATCAAAACACTTCTCTACAGAAGGCTGCTAGCTAATAAATGTAGAAGAAACAGAATTAGGAAAAAAGTTACCATGTTACCATTTTAACAAAGTAACTCTGCTACTAACAGAGTAAGTAGTTAAAGAAAAGAAAAAAAAGTCAGTGAATGACAAAACCATTGGGTGAAAGTTTTTGAGGAAGAGGATATTCACTGCATCAAAGCATCATTCCATTAATAACCAAATCAGAAAGGGAAATAGGTACCTTTATAATGGAGGTATCCCACCAAATGATTAAACTTAACATCACCAATAATTTACACATCTGATATCACCTACCCTGATGTGAGCAATGGGGGGATAAAACATCATCTTTATCATGTTCTTATCAAAGTTTAACTTGAATCTAATAAACACAGAACAGGGACTAGTTCAAGGAACACGCTAGAAAACTAGCCTAGACTCTTCAGAAATGTCTAACTCATGGGCCGCGCCTGTGGCTCAGCAAGTAGGGCACCGGCCCCATATAACGAAGGTGGTCGGTTCATACCCAGCCTCGGCCAAACTGCAAAACAAAAAAATAGCCGGGCGTTGTGGCGGGTGCCTGTAGTACCAGCTACTCGGGAGGCTGAGGCAAGAGAATCACCTAAGCCCAAGAGCTGGAGGTTGCTGTGAGCTGTGACGCCACAGAACTCTGAGGGCGATAAAGGAGACTGTCTCTACAAAAAAAAAAAAAAAATTAA
>CAUYRH010152358.1:0-17975 GCA_963574655.1 Perodicticus potto
TACTGGAATTTAATCCAGGGAAATTAGGCAATAAAAAGATATCCAGGTTAAAAAAGAAGAACTAAAAGTACCTGTAGATAATACAAACTTATATATATACAATGGTATGAAATACCCTAAAGGTCTTTACAAAAAATAAAGGGGTTCAACAAGACTGAAGCTCACAACAGTAATGTACAAAAGTCAGTTGTATTTTTACACATATATACTAACAGTGAACTATTCCAAAATGAACTTAAGAAAACAATTCTATTTACAGTGAATAGTATTCAAAGGAATAAAATATTTAGGAATAATAAACAACATAAGCAGAAAATTTGTACCTTGGACACTAAAAAACAATATTTTAAGAACATTAAAGAGTACTTAATAAATGAAAGACTTCCCAAGTTCATAGATCAAACATCTTAATATTGTTAAAGTGGAAATACTCCCCCAATTGATCTTCTAAATCAATGCGATCCCTATCAAAATCCCACTTGGCTTTTTTGCAGAAATTAACAAGCTAATTCTAAAATTCATGTGAACATTCAAGGAACCCAGAATACAAAAAAAATCTTTAAAAATAATAAAATTGATGGATTCACAATTCCCAATGTCAAAATTTACACAAAGGAAAAATAATTAAAACAGTATGGTAGGAGTAGGATAGACATACAGATGAATGAAACAGGAATGAGGTTCCAAAAATAAATCCTTACATTTTCAGATTTTCAACTGATTTTTTTCTTTGATAAGTGTCAAAAAATTTAATGAGTAAAGAATAAATAGTATTCTAACAACTGAATATCCACCTGCAAAGGGATGAAGACCCTTATACCATACACAAATAAACTCAAAATAAATCATAGAACTAAATATAAAACTACCAATCAATAAATTCTTTCACAAAATGAAGAAGAGATAAAAAATTTCTGAAATTCAAGTTAAAGAAGTTCATCACCACCATACTTGCCTTACAACTAATGCTAAAGGGAGTTCTTCAAGTTGAGTTGAAAGAATGATAACCCAGGAGTGGGGAACCTTTTCATGTCAGAAGACTGCATTAACTTAACTGTAATCAAATAAGGCCACATTTAAGAAACTTCAATTAGATATACTTAAAAATTCACATTATTTTTGTAAAAACCTAACTACTATTGTAATGAACTAAAAAAAATGAAAAACATTTGTTAATTTTAAAATTAACTAACCCTTATTTGGTCTATGCAACATACCCTTCATGTTTTCTTGTCATGAAAGGTATACTATCTGTACATGCACTTACTAAATTTATCAAATGACCAACTTCATGACATTTATCTTGAAGGTTACTGAACATATCTATCCCCCACGTTCTGTTGACAAGAATGCCCAAGATGAGTAACTTCGTAGCAATTACAACCCAAATGAAGTATAAAACCTGCACTAAGTTAGCAGTATTGAATGATTCATCCAAAGTGATTAGATAATATATATTTTCCTTTTGAAGCATTACATTGAACAGTTTTTCTGTTATGTTGAATGCTAATTCATGTTGTCAATCAGTTATGGTTCTCCTTGAAAGAGGTAGTTGTTTGTACTTTGAAAAATTATTGGGGTTTAAGCATCCCAAAACTTCCACAGTATATTCTTTGACAATTTCTATATCACTGAATGGCTTCCCTTTTTTCTTGAGTGTATAAGCTATTTTATAAGTTGCTTCAGTGATGTTATTTCCAGATCTTATTGCTGCTTGAAAGAATTATCTTTGCTTTTGCTTTTCATCTATTAACATATGCAATACAATCTTTTGTACCTCTCCTTTGTTTTGGAGACAGAGTCTCAAGCTGCCACCCCTGGGTAGAGTGCCATGGAGCCATGGCTCACAGCAACCTCCAACTCGTGTGCTCAAACAATCCTCTTACATCAGTTTTTCTATTTTTAGTAGAGACAGGGTCTTGTTTTTTGCAAAGGCTGGTCTCGAACTCACAAGCCCAAGCAATCCACCTACCTTGGCCTCCCAGAGTGCTAGGATTACAGGCATGAGCCACCACACCTGGCTGTACCTCTCCTTCTAATTTAAAATATTTGTACTCTCTATGAGTGTTATAATGCTAATGAACATTATTTAATGTTGATATTGCAGTATAACCAAGCAAGCAAATCCTCTTACTCTTTAGCAGAAATAAGATAATAATGCAATTCTCAATCCTGATTAAAAAAATTTGTTTTCTTTCTTCAGCCTTCTCTTTGTCTTCTTTGACATGATAGGCTGTTAAGCAGACAGAATTAAAAAATACTGTCAAGCTGTACAACTATTAATATTCACAAATTCCACTTCAAACAGAAACACAGTGCATTGTTGTAAAAAGCTGTTAACAGACTGGCATATTCAACCCCCCATAAACTTTCATCAACCAGCCTCATGTGGTAGTGGCACCAGTCAAATGAGAGAAGTTACAACTAAATCATGAGCATAGTAGTCATCAATTTAGCCCTTATGGCATATGAATACTCTAATTATACTGGTCAATCTGGGAGGATTATTTCATTGAAACTTATTGTATTCTTTGGTATTTTAAATATGTTCATTTTAAAAATAAAATTAAAAAGATAAACAAAAATGTTTTAATAACAATAAAAGGATTTGTTTTGTAAAACTGAATTCAGTATAAAATTGGACCACATGTGGCCTTAAGGCTGCTGATTTCCCACCCCTGTGCTAACCAGTAACAAATTATACAGAAAAGAATGAAAATTTGTAAAACTAATATATAGAAATTATCAATACTGCATTACTATAAAGGTGATGGAAAAATCTATATTAATTATATGTAAAAGTTAAAAAGAATTATTAAAGATCAACTTTATAAAATACATATTGTATAGTAATTTAAATTATGTAACGTATATGATAATTAAATTCTATGAATGGATATATTACATAGATATATACAAATTGTGACAATAGCACAGAATGTGCTAAGAAGAGGTAATATTATAGATACTTTTTATTTAAATGAACTTAAGCTGTTAGCTTAAAAAAGACTGCTATAACTATAAGGTAGTCTATGTAAGTCCCATGCTAACCATAAAGAAAATGCCTATAGCAGTTACACAACAGAGAAAGAGAAAGGAATCAAAGTGTATCAGTCCAAAAAAAAGGAAAGAAAGGAAAAAATCCCAAAGAAAGACAGAATGACAGAAAAGAAGGATAAAAGGACCACAAAACAAATAGAAAATATTTGACAAAAAAGCTATAATAAATCCTTCATCAATCATTACTTTAAATGCATGTTAATTAACTGCCCCATATAAAAGATATAGACTGGCTTGACGATTTTATAAAACAAAGACCCAACCCATATGTTCTTTATAAGAAACTCACTTTTAAGTACTCACATAGTCTAAAAGTGAAGGGATGAAAGTGTATTCCATGAAGATGGTAACCAAAAGAAAGCAAGAGTGAGGACCCTATATTACCTAAAACAGACTATAAGTCAAAAACTGTCTCCACAGGCTTGGCACCTGGAGCTTAGTGGCTATGCTGCCAGCTACATCCACCAGAGCTGGCAGGATCAAACCCAGCCTGGGTATGCCAAACAACGACAACTACAACAAAAAAATAGCTAGGCGTTGTGGCGGTGCCTGTAGTCCTAGCTACTTGGGAGATTGAGGCAGGAGAATTGCTTAACACCCCACCCCCCACAAGAGTTGGAGGTAGCTGTGAGCTGTGATGCCACGGCACTCTACCAAGGGTGACATAATGAGACTCTGTCTCCAAAAAAAAAAAAGAAAACAAACAAACAAAAAAACTATCTCTACAAAGATCTTTACATGATAAGAGTCAACTGGACAGAAATATGTAACAATTATAAACATATACACCCTTGACATCAGAACACTTAAGTACATAAAACAAATATTAACATATGAGAGGAGAAAATTACAGCAACATAATAATAGTAGTAGATTTCAATACTCTACTTTCATTAGTATGTAAAAAATCCAGACAGAAAATCAACAAAGAAACAGAGGAACTGAAGAACAATATAAACCAAAAAGCTTTCCACTGAACAGTAGAATACAATTATTCTTGGTACATACAAAATATTCTCCATTATAGATCACATGATATATCACAAGACTTAAACTTAAGATGACTTGAAATCATACCAAGTATCTCTTCTAAGCACAGGAATTAAAACTAGAAATCAATAACACCAAGAAAACTGAAAATTTTTAAAATACATAGAAATAAAACATACTCCTAAATCATTGAAGGAAATCAAAACAAAATACAGAAAATATCTTAGGAATTAAGGAGAGGAAGGAAGATGGCCAAATTGAGGCAGCTTTTGCCAGAGGCTCCTGTCCAAATGGAGAGATACTGGACAGAAGTGGATTCAGTGAAGCCAAAGGTAAGGAGCTGAGCACAGATAGAAGATAGACAAGTGCGCATCATCTCTGCTAAGGCGAGCTGTGACTCCAAGAAAGAAAATCCACAAAAACAAATTCCAGGTACAAAGCTCATCACCAAGAGGATGGGAGATCCCTTCCCTAAGCCAGAGGGCCATTGTGAGCTCTCAGTAAGTGGAGAATGGAATAAAGGGCCTCTCACATTACCCCACTGGTAAGAGCCACTAAGCCCTGGTCCTCCTTCTCCAGAAAGATCTCACTTGTGATCCTAGGCATGATCCTACCTAGCATAAAAGTGAACAAATACTTTTCCTGCAAATCTGAACACACAGTCAATACTTCCCCCTCTTGCCTGGTGGTCTAAAGGTCTGCCCCCTGCAGAGCCCAGAGTGTTTGGCAATTCTCTGAGAAGCCAGGCATTGTGTGGACCACAGGACAGTAGTGCAGAAACAGTGACGCATGTGGAAGTGGGGGGTGGGGAGGAGAGAGGGATGTATGGCAATGGTGCGTGGCTGGGACAAAGGCACTGTCCCTGTTCTGACTTTGGCAGGCAAACTTTCCTGACTCCCTTACTCACCAGGAGGGACCAGGCTCCAGCCCTTCAGGTGTGCCAGACGGATCTCCCTGTGAATTCCTCCTATCTGGCCACTTGAGACTCTTTGAACTCTTCCTCATGAACAGTGATCGTACTGCCCAGTTCAATCTGATTAGAACTTTCAACCTGGGCTGTCCATCTGGGGACCTTCCAAGGTTGAGCAGCAGTTGTTTCATAGTAAAGAGGGACAAATTCTCCTCTTCCAGCTGTTGCTGGTAGGGAGAAGGGCACCACAAGTGTGTGTATCTTTCCCCAGCTGAGGTTCCAGCCTAATACCTCAACGCATTAGGATTGGGTAGAGATTGGATCATTTCAAGACAGAGCCAGCTTGTGTTATCTCAACAAACAGGTTCTCAGAATCTCTGGCAACAGCTCAGAAAGGGGTCTTTGCAAGACCGTAGTGAGAAAGCCACAATCTCAAGCCTCAGCTCATTGTTAGGGGATGGTTAGCTCCAGTTCCTGAGGCACCCAATCCAATCTCACCCTACCTGTTTTAATTGCCAAATTGGGGAAAATACTCATGGGGAGGAACTAGTGGAAGAACTCTGGCAACATGAATAACCAGAATAGATCAACTCCCCCAAGGGATGACAAAGGAGACACAACAGAAGATGTCATTCATGGAGAAATGGCTGAAATGTTAGAAACAGAATTCAGAATATGGATGGCAAATAAGGTGAATAAAATGGAAGAAAAGATGGAAATAGAAATCCAAAGAGTAGTTGAAAAAGTTGTCTCAAGAAAGTAATGAATTCAGGGCAGCACCTGTAGCTCAAATGAGTAGGGCACCAGCCCCATATACTGGAAGTGATGGGTTCAAACCTGGCCCCAGCCAAAAACTGCAAAAAAAATAAAATAAATTAATGAATTCAAAGATGAAATCACTATGGATATAGACATAATGAGAAAAGATATAGCAGAGCTTAAGGAAGTGAAAAAGTTATTCAAGGAACTTCAAAATACAGTAGAGTCCCTCAGTAATAGAGTTGAGCAGGCAGAAGAAAGAACCTCAGAAGTTGAAGACAAAGCTTTTGAATGATCCCAAGCATTCAAAGAGGCAGAGAAATGGAAAACAAGAACAGACTATTCCCTGAGAGAATTGTGGGATCATTCCAAAGGATCAAACATCTGAATTATAAGGATACCTGAAGGAGAAGAAGATGGTCCTAATGGCACAAAAGCTCTACTCCAAGATATTATGAAGGAAAATTTCCCCAGCATTGCAAGAGATACAGAAATTCAGATAGTAGGTAGTTTTAGAACCCCAGTATGACTCAATCAAAGCAAAGCATTTCCTAGACATGGTGTAATTAACTTTGCCAAAGTTAAAATATCCTGCAAGCAGCCAGGGGTAAGAAAAGAATTACCTACAAAGGGATAAATATTGACTGCAGATCTTTCAGCTGAAACTTTTCAAGCCAGAAGAGGATGGTCATTGACCTCGAACCTTCCAAAACAAAACAACTTTCACCCAGGATCCTGTATTGGGCTAAACTGACTTCCATTTGTGATAGAGAAATCAAATACTTTACTGACATACACATGTTGAGGAAATTTGTCATAAGCAGACCAGCTCTCCAGGAAATAATCAGACCCATTTTTCCATAATGGCCAGCACAATGGTCTACCACCAAGGTAAAATCACCCAGAATTTATCAAATAAAACCTAACTTTCACAATGGTGAAAGGATTAAAAATATGCATTGGAGCTTTGAAAAACAGGACAGCCATAACACTACCGTACCTATCAATTCTCTCAACTAATGTGAATGGCTTTAACTCTCCTCTAAAGAGTCACAGGTTGGCTGACTTGATAGAAAAACTCAGGCCAAGTATTTGTTGCCTACAAGAGACTCATCTTACCTCAAAGGATAAAAAAAGATGTAGGGTGAAGGGTAGATATCTATAATACAGGCAAATGGAAATCAGAATAAAGCAGGGTTTGCAATCTTATTTGCTGATACATTGGATTTAAAGCAACAAAGATAATGAAAGACAAGGATGGATACTACATATTTGTCAAGGAAAACACTGGGCTTGGAATGGGGTTATGATGCCCTGGAAGATCCATCATAATCTCTAGGCACCTGGTATCACCAACCCCTCTGCAACTTCAACACATGTGTAACTTCTGCTCTCAGAATAAAACAGGAAAAGCAGACTTTACCTCCTTGGCAACCAGCTGAAAAATATCCAGTAATCTAAAATACAGCTGGACCACCACATCCAGACATGGCTGGGGTTTGTTTGTTTGTTTGTTTGTTTGTTTGTTTTCTCTAGTACTGGAGTGCCATCTCATGTCTTTGCTAAAAAAATTTTTAACTCTTCTTGACACATAAGTAAAATACAGAGTAATTACAAATAAATTTTTATTTTTTCTTCTCATTATCTCTTGTGGAGAGAAAGGAACACTTTTATTCTGCTAGTGGGACTGCAAACTAATACAACTTTTTTGGAAGGAAGTATGGAGAAACCTCAAAGAACTCAACCTAGACCTCCCGTTTGATCCTTCAATCCCATTACTGGGCATCTATCCAGAAGGAAAAAGCCTTTTATTATAAAGACACTTGTACTAAAGACTATTTATCACAGCTCAATTTACAATCACTAAAATGTGGCAACAGCCTAAATGCCCTTCAAATCAGGAATGGATCAGCAAGCTGTGGTATATGTATACCATGGAATACTATTCAGCCATTTAAAAAAAAATGGAGATTTTGCAGCATTTGTACTAACTTGGATGGAGGTGGAAAACATTATTCTTAGTGAAGCATCACAGGAATGGAGATGTATGAATCCTATGTATTCAACTTTGATATGAGGACAATTAATGACAATTAATGACATGGGGGAATGGGGGAAGAGGAGAGTAGACAGAGAAGGAGGGAGAGGGTGAGGGAAAGGAAAATTAAAAAAGAAAAGAAAATAGTGACTAATTCTCACATAAACTGGATTTAATTTTGACCAAAGTACATTACTTAAACATTAATTTTTAATTCGCCTTGTTAATATGCTGTTTAGGATATTGCATCCTCATTTATAAGTGAAATATGTTTGCAATTTCCACTTTATAATAATATATTTTTCCGGCTCGGTGCCTATGGCTCAAGTGGCTAAGGCACCAGATACATACACCTGAGCTGGCGTGTTTGAATCCAGCCCAGGCCCATCAAACAACAATGACAGCTGCAACCAAAAAATAGCCAGGCATTGTGGCAAGCGCCTGTAGTCCCAGCTACTTGGGAGGTGGAGGCAGGAGAACTGCTTGAACCCAGGAGTTGGAGTTTGCTATGAGCTGTGATGCCACAGCACTCTACCCAGGGCGACAGCTTGAGGCTCTTTCTCAAAAAAAAAAAAAAAAAATATATATACACACACACACACACACACACACATATATATATATTTCCAATTTTAATATCAGGTGTATCCAGATGAAGTAGAATGATTTTAAAGTATTTTTTCTTTTTCTGTTGTCTATAAGATTGGGCATAATCTGTTTTTTGAAATTATCTTTTATTTTTATTTATAAATATTAGTTGTCTATTTTTTGAGACTTTGAAAAAAATAATAAGTTAACTGATGACTCCATTCTGAACCTCAGATTCAAAGCATTCAATAATAGACATACTCTTATTTGACAATGTGAATGTTACTTTTTTGCATTATTATTATTATTGCTCAATATTTCATTGCGGCAATTGTCTGATTTCTTTTCTGAATGTATTTATCTTCGTTTGTTCTTTACGAGATTTTTGTTTCTAGTCCTTATCTTAAACATTGTCTGTTTTCATTTTAGCAGTGTTCAATGAAAGTTGCATATAAGATTATTTTATTCCTGCATCTTCTCAATTGTTTCACCCTTGTACTTGGCCTTTTCCTTTCCTACTTGGCAAGATTTGGCTTTTCGTTCAAGGATATTTTTGCATTTTTTGTCCAGTTTAAGCCTAGTACTAACCACCTTGCTGGGGTGAATGCCCACATGGACAGTTGTGCCATTAGCCTTTTCCCACTGCACCTACTCAATGTAGATGACATATTTCTTCCTGTAAACCTAGACTACTTTGCCAATCTGCTGACCTTTATAATGCCCCCGGACAACCTGAACTTCATCATCCTTTCAGATGGGCATGGATTGAACATTGTGCTTCTGTCTCAGCTCTTTGGAAAGAGGGGAAGACGTAATCTTCCTGCGAATGTGGGAAGGTGCATTGAAATGTCTTTTGTGGTTCTTGTTTTGATCCAAAGTCACAAAGGGATTCATTTTGGCAGCTCCATGTCTGGCAATGGCCACAAAAGGGAAGAGAGTTATAGGTTGTTTCCGGTTCTATATGTTCAAGAGAGATCTCCTAAACATTGTTATTGTTATTAAATGTTAAGCCTTTTTAATTTTGTGAAGGCAAAAAGTGGAAACCAAATAAACACATGTAAAAAAAAAAAAAAAAGAAAAAAATTTTAAAAAAATATTAATAAACCCTTGGCCAGATTAACCAAATAGAAAAGTAAGATCTCTAATACATTCAATCAGAAATGAAAAGAAAGAAATAACAACAGATACCAAAGAGATACAAGAGATCATAACTGAATATTACAACTGTCTCTATGCTCAGAAATTTGAAAATGTGGAGAAAATGGACAGATTCTTGGAATCACACTATCTTCCTAGACTCAACTAAGCTGAAATAGAACTCTTAAACAGACCAATAACAAGCACCATAATCAAAACAATAAAAAAAGCTTCCCACAATAAAAAAGTCACAGACCAGATAGCCTGACACCAGAATTCTACCAAACCTTCAAAGTAGAGCTTCAACATACATTGAAAAATCTATTTCAAAACACTGACAAAGAATCCTCCCAGGTACTTCCATGAAGCAAATATCAACTGATGACAAAACCAGGAAAGGACACAACAAAGAAAACTAAAGACTAATATCATTAATGAATATTGATGCAAAAAACTCAACAAAATCTTAGCAAAGAGAATTTAGTTACATATTTTTAAAAAAAGACTTGATGATGACCAGGTGGGCTTCAGGGATACAAAACCGGTTCAACATTTGCAAATCTATATACAAAATTCACCACATAAACAGAGGTAAAACAAGGACCACATGACTTTTCCAATAAATGCAGAAAAAGCATCTGACAAAAATCAGCCTTCTTTTTTGATAAAAACACATAAGAAAACTGGCACAGATGGAACATTCCTTAAACTGATAGAAGTCATCTACGCCAAACCCACAACCAACATTCTACTGAATGGAGAAAATGTAAAAGCATTCCTGCTTAGACTGTAACCAGACAAGGATGTCCACTATCACCACTACTATTTATTATACTACTGGAAGTCCTAGACAATGCAACCAGACAAGAGAAAAAGATTATCAAAGGTATTTAAATGAGAACAGTAGTGGTCAAACAATTGCTCTTGCTGATGACATGATCTTATACTTAGAAAAACCCAAGGATTCAACAACAAGACTTCTGGAAGCGATCAAAAACATAACAACATCTTGGGGCATAAAATCAGTATGTATATAAATGTAAGTAGCCTTCCTGTATGCCAATAACAGTTGAGCTAAGAATAAAATCAAAGATACAATACCCTTTACAATAGCATCAAACAAAATGAAATACCTTGAATATATTAAATAAAGCATGTAAAAGAGCTGTACAGAGAGAATTATAAAACAATAAGAAAAGAAATAGCAGAGGATGGTAACAGATGAAAGAATACATCATGCTTATGGCTGGAAAGAATAAACACTGTTTAAATGTCTAGAATACCCAAAGAAATCTACAGAATTAATGCAATCCTCATTTAAATTTTAACATCATACTTTGAAGACCTTGATAAAACAGTTCAATGTTTTGTATGGAATCAGAAAAAAAAATCTGAATAGCCAATGCAATTCTACAAAATACGGACAAATCTGGAGGCATAATTTTACCAGACTTTATGTTATACTGCAAGTCTACAGTAATCAAAATACCACAGTTTTGACACAAAAAATAGAGACATAGATCTCTGGAACAGAATAGAGAATTCAGAAAAGAAATCAGCCTTATATGGACATCTGACCTTTGACAAAGCAAACAAAAGCATACATTGAGGAAAAGAATTTCTATTTAGGCTAAGAATGGCAGTTCACACCTATAATACTTTTACTCTGGGAGGCTGTGGCAGGAGAATCACTTGGGGTTAGGAGTTGGAGACCAGTCTGAGCAAAGTGAGACCTGGAAGTTCTGGTATATTTCTGTTATCCCAGCTACTCGGGAGGCTGAGGCAGGAGGATTGCTTGAGCCCAAGAGTTTGAGGTTGTTGTGAGCCAGGTTGAGGCCATGGTACTCTAGTGTGGGTGACAGAGCAAGTTTCTGTCTCAAAAATAATAAATAAATAAATAAATACATCTTTTATTTAATACATGGTGCTGGGATAACTCATTAGCCACATGGATGACACACACCTCTCAAAAAAATTAACTCATGATAGATAAAAGATTTAAATATAAGACATGAAACTATAAAAAGCCTAGAAGATATTTTGGGGAAAATGCTTAGTCTTATCTGTTTACAGAAAGAATTTATGCAGAAGAGCTCACAGGCAATTGCAGCAGCAACAAAAGTAAACAAATAGGACCTAATCACATTAACAAGTTTCTTTAGAAGAAGGCAGAACAAGATGTCAGACTAGATACAACTTCTTTGCAGCCATGTGTGATGAGATTGGAAAGAAAAGACTCCAGGAACCTCTGGACAGTAGGCTTTGCCCAGAAACATGCCTTCAGGGACACAGGGAGGCAGCAGGAAACTTCAGGACCCCAAGAGGAGGTTGGAAACTGGAGACGCAGCACAAGGGCAAGTACGTGTATGCCAGCACAGGCAGGCCAGTGCAGTGATGGCAGCAGTTTCAGACAACGAAGTCCTACCCTGTGCATTTTTGTTGTTGTTGTTGTTTGAGACAGAGTCTCACTTTGTCACCCTTGGTAGAGTGCCATGGCGTCATAACTCAAAGCAACCTCAAACTTTTGGGCTTCAGTGAATCTCTTGCCTCAGCCTCCCAAGTAGCTGGGACTAAAAGGCACCCACCACAACACCTGGCTATTTTTACACATGGGGTCTCACTCTCACTGAGGCTAGTCTCAAACCTGAACTCAGGCAATCCTCCGACCTCAGCTTCCCAGAGTGGTAGGATTACAGGTGTGGGCCATCAAATCCAACCCTGATTTTTTTTTCTTTGAGACATGAGCACTTGGTTGAGTTACATTGGGAGAGCTTAGGCAAGGGAATGAGTGATTTTGAATAGCACCTAGGGGCTGGAACTGAGCCACTGGGCAGATGGAACTTTCATTGTTTGGCTGCAGGCTAGGTACAGCCATCAGGGGAAAGCTACCTTGCAGGCTCAGCCCTCAGGGTCCTAGAGGAAAGGCAGTACTGGCTCACATAATAAGCTAGGTAGCCACTGTGGGGAGATCCGAGTGACATACACTTTCCTGGGAAAACCACTGCATAGCCAAGGGACATAGTTTGGAAAGGTCAAGGAATATCTATTAAGCATGCTCAGGAGAGCGTCAGGCTCCCAACCTGTGGGGACTGAGGGCAAAGAAGTAAGCAAGATGGGGCCAAACCTCTTCAGTAAAACAGAAGCATCCAGTCTCCATCTTATACAGCTCTATCAGTGTTGTGATTAGTATCTTATACCCCGGAGGATCACCTGTTGCCCCTGAAACATACAGCAAGATACATATTTTTTTCCTTTCTTAAATTTTTGCAACTTTTTTCCCCTGAGATTTTTCTTTTTTTAATTTTTCTTCTAATTATAATTTTTCATTGTTTCCTTCTTCAATAATAAGGGCTCCATTTCTTGCTAGTTTTTCTGCTACAGTTTTTCTCTCCCCCCCCCCCCACAATTTTATCCCTTAATATTTTTTGTTTGTTTTTTGATTTGTAGTATTTCTGTTTGGTGGAGGTGGAGTCTTGTCTCTGCTCAGGCTGGCAAAGAGTTCCTGACTTCAAGCAACCCACCCAGCCCAGACCTCCAGAGGTTAGGATTTGTGGGTGTGGTTCTAAGTACCATACTGTGCACCACTATTACTCCTCTCTATCTTTCTGATCTTCCCTTATTTTTGTCAATCTTCCCTTTTACTCACACCTTTACCTTTTCTTTTCTCTTTTTTATTGTTTCTCCATTCTTGCTCTTCACTTTTCTCTTCCTTTTGGTCCTATACCAAAAGGACACTTCAACATCTTTGGTCAGAACCTTGGTAACTTAAAGTGAAGGAGGGAGTGAAAGGAAAAAGTAGGGCAGGGAAATATACAAAAAGAAAACATTCATGAGGAAGAAACAACAGAAAAATCCTGGCAACATGAAAACCACAACAGAAAAACCTCCCCCACTCCCCCAAAGAATCATGAGGTAGCTACTGCTGAGAATTCTACTTATAAAGAAATGTTAGAAATGACAGAAAGGGAATTCAAAATATGGATGGTAAAAACAATGAAGGAAATTGCTGAGAAAGTGGAAAACAACCAAAAGGAAATCCAAATCAGAATCAAATAAGAAATGAATGATATGAAGAACATAGAAAGGATATAGTGGAGCTTAAGTTATTGAAGCAGTCTATCAGGGAACTTAAAGATCCGGTAGAAAGTATCAATAACAGATTAGACCATGCAGAAGAAGGAATCTCAGAGGTACAGGATAAAGCTCTTGAACTAATACAAGCAGTTAAAGAGACAGAAAAAAGAGAGAAAACAGAACATTCACTGAAAGAATTATGGGACTTCATGAAGTGTTCAAACACAAATTATAGGTATCCCAGGAAGAGAAGAATAAAGTTCCAGACAGAGCGAAACCCTAGTAGAGGATATCATAAATAAAAATTTCCAAAGTATCACCAAAGATTCCAACACATCTTTAAAAGGGATTTTGAACCCCAGATCATCTCAACTCAAACTGTGCTTCTCTAAGGCACATTGGCATGAACCTGCCCAAAGTCAAAATAAAAGAGAAAATTCTGCAAGCAGTCAAAAGGAAGGGCCAATTGACCTATGGGGGCAAATCCTTCAGGGTGACAGTGGACTTCTCAAATGAAACTTTTGAAGCTAGAAGAGAATGGTCATTGACCTTTAACTTACTTAAACAAAACCATTGTTAGTCCACAATTCTACATCCTGTTAAGCTAAGCTTTAAAATTAAGTGAGAGAAATCAAATCTTTTACTGATATGCAAATACTGAATAAGTTTACCATAACAAGACCAGCTCTACAGGAAATACTTAGACCTATTCTCAACACTGATCATCAAAGTGGACCACCAGCAAAGTAAACATCCAGAAACTAAAGGTCAAAACCTAGCTTCCACAATGACACAAAAGATAAAACTAAGCAATGGACTTTCACAAAACAAGATAGATAGAACTCCACCGCACTTATCAATTCTCTCAATAAATGTCAATGGCTTGAATTCCCCACTGAGGAGGCACAGGCTGGCAGATTAAATTTAAAAAGCACAAGCCATCCATATGCTGCCTGCAGGAAACATCTAGCCTTGAAGGACAAAATAAGACCCAGGGTGAAGAAGTAGAAAACAGTATTTCAGGCAAATGGAAATCAGAAGAAAGGAGGGGTCATAATTTATTTTCAGGTACAAGTGGATTTAAACCAACTAAAGTTAAAAGGACAAAGATGGACACTTCATATTGGTCAAGGGAACAATACAACAAGAAGACATTTCAATTCTAGATATTTATACACCCAACTTAAATGCTCCCAGATTTATGAAACAGACCTTAATTAGTTTCAGCAATATATCCTATAACATCATAATAGAAGAGGACTTTAACACTCCTCTTACAGAGTTGCAAAGATCCTCTAAACAGAAACTAAATAAAGATACAAGGACTTAAATGTGACCTCAGAACAACTGTACTTAATAGATATATACAAAACACACTATTCCAAAACTAAGGAATATACATTCTCAATGGCCCATGGAACATTCTCCAAAATAGATCATATCCTAGGACACAAATCAAACCTCAACAAAATCAAAAGAATTGAAATTATATCTTGTATCTTCTCAGACCACAAGGCAATAAAGGTGGAACTCAACTCCAATAAAAACTTTCATCCCCACACAAAGGCATGGAAACTGAACAACCTCGTGCTGAATGACAGTTATGGAAGAGATAAAGAGAGCTAAATAGTCTTCCATGTTCCAGTCATGGAAGAGATAAAAAGAGAAAATAATTAACTTCCTTGAGTATAACAATGAAGATACAAGCTACCAAAACCTGTGGGACATTGTAAAAGTAGTCCTCAGAGGGAAATTTATTGCATTAGATACAATTTATTGCACAGATCCAATAAACAGAAAAGAGAGCACATTAAAAATCCAATTAACCATCTTAAAGAAATGGAAAAGGAAGAGCAATCCAATCCCAAACCTAAAAGAAGAAAGGAAATAACCAAAATTAAATCAGAAATAAATGAAATTAAAAATAAAAGAATCATTCAGAAAATTAATAAAACAAAAAGTTGGCTCTTCAAAAAGAAAAATAAAATTGATAGACCATTGGCCGTATTAATCAGAAATAGCAAAGTAAAATCTTTCATAATCTTGATCAGAAATTAAAAGGGGGAAATAACTGATACTACATAGATACAAAAGATTATTTCTGACTACTACCAAAAATTCTATGCCCAGAAATTTGACAATGTAGAAGAAATAGACCAATACCTGGAATCACACCATCTACTTAGACTTACCCCGTAATAAATATTTTTATTAAAAATAATAAAAAGCACTGCTTTTCAAAAACAATAAAACGCTACAAAAAAAAAAAAAAAACAGGACCAGATGACTTCACATCAGAAATCTATCACACCTTCAAAGATGATCTTGTACTTACACTGCAGAACATATTCCAAAACATTGAGAAGGAAGGAACCTTCCCCAACACATTCTATGAAGCAAATATCACCTTGATTCCAAAACCAGGAATGGACCTAACTAAAAAAGGAGAAGACCAATTTCACTAATGAATATCAATGCAAAAATACTTAACAAAATCTTAGCCAATAGATTACAGCTATGCATTAAAAAATTATTCATCACAATCAATTAGGCTTCATTCTAGGGATGGAAGGCTAGTTTGACATATGCAAATCCATAAATGTAATACACCAGATCAATAGAAGCAAAAAGAAATACCATATGATTCTCTCAATAGATGCAGAAAAAGCATTTGACAAAATTCAGCAACTTTTTCTAACAAGAACACTTAAGCAAGTAGACATGGGGGGGCACATTTCATAAGCTGATTAAAGTCATCTATGACAAACCAATAGCTTACATCAGACTGAATGGAGTAAAACTAAAAGCTTTTCCACTTAGAACTGGAACCAGACAAGTATGGCCACTATCAGCACTATTATTCAACATTGTGATGGAAGTTCTAGCCAATGCAATCAGGTAACAGAAGGATATTAAGGGCATCCAAATGGGGGCAGAGGAGGTCAAACTCTCCCTCTTTGCTGATGATATGCTCTTGGAACACATCAGCGACTCAACCACAGAACTCCTGGAAGTGATCAGGAAATATAGTAATATCTCGGGGTATAAAATCAATGTCCACATCAGTAGCCTTTGTATACAGCAGTAACAGCCAAGTTAAGAAGCAGATCAAGGACAGAATTCCCTTCATAGTAGCTTCAAAGAAAATGAAATACTTAGGAATATACTTAACAAAAGAGGTTAAGGATCTTTACAAAGAGAATTATGACACTCTAAGAAAAGAAATTCCAGAAGACATTAACAAATGGAAGAACATGGTATGCTCTTGGCTGGGAAGAATCAACACTGTCAAAATGCCTATTCTCCTCAAACTAATCTTCAGATTCAATGCAATCCCCATTAAAATATCAACATCATATTTTGAAGAAATGGAAAAAAAAGTACTTTGCTTTGTATGGAACCAGAAATAGAAAACATATAACCAAGGCTATTCTTTTTTTTTTTAATGCCCTGTCCCATGACACATGACCTGGCAACCTCCTCTCTGTGGTCCCTTAACCTGGCATTTTGGTTATTGGCTTTTCCTCTAGGACAGGGCATTCATCTGGGCCAACTTGGAGTTAGCATGGGTGCCTCCTTCTCCCTTTCCTGGCTTCCCTAAACTTTGTTTCCCTCTCTACACAAATGACCTTTTGGAATCACAGTCCCCAACAAACCATTTTCCAGTGTTTGATCAATTTCTTTATGTTTAGCTGAGATCCCTTTTGTCATAATGTAAACCATTATCTCTTTCTCTGATCCTCTGAGGACCAATATCCTCCTGGGGACATTTTTTTCTTCCTTTAATCTTCTCTCTCATCTCTAAACTTTTAGTCTGTTTCATTAAGTGAATTAATAAGTACAGAGCACTTTGAATAGCACCTGATATAAACATTTGTTATTAGTATTATTGTTAGTGTTTTCTCCACAACCTTTTAACAGTACTATGAATAGAGGTGGATGCATTTCTCTAATACACGTGTTTTCTCTAAGAATGGTGTAAAATTACACTGACTTCCTCTTTCATCCCTTTTGTCCCTCCAACATCAACCTCACACCTTCAGCTAAATTGCTGATTCAAATTTCTTTTCTTTTCTTTTTTTAATTAAATCATAGCTGTGTACATTAGTGCAATCATGGGGTACAGTGTGCGGGCTTCATATACAATTTGAAATATTTTCATCCAACTGTTTGACATAACCTTCATGAGATTTTCTCATTTATTATGTGAAAACATTTGTGTTCTGCATTTAGTAGGTTTCACCTGTCCCTTCTAAGATGCACCGTAAGTTTGATCCCATATTATGCAGCCTTAAAGAAAGATGATGACTTTACCTCTTTCATATTTACATGGATGGAGCTGGAACACATTCTTCTTAGCAAAGTATCTCAAGAATGGAAGAAAAAGTATCCAATGTATACAGCCCTACTATGAAGCTA
>CAUYRH010152359.1:0-23611 GCA_963574655.1 Perodicticus potto
GCTCTATCCTCCTCCCCTGCTCTATCCCTCCCCCTGCTCTATCCTCCTCCCCTGCTCTATCCTCCTCCCCTGCTCTATTCCTCCCCCTGCTCTATCCCTCCCCCTGCTCTATCCATCCTCCCCCTGCTCTATCCCTCCCCCTGCTCTATCCATCCTTCTCCTGCTCTATCCTTCCTCCCATGTCCTGTTCTTCCCTTTCATTGAACATAGCTTTCCAGATGACAGGAAATTAAAGCCACACTGCTGGGAAATGAGGTGCCTGATGTTACCATTGAAGGCAGGTGATGCGTGAGCCTTTGTTGTCTCTGTTATCAGTCATGAGACATCACTTCCCATCCTGAGGGAAATGAGAGATGATTCCAGAAGCCCTTCAGTCAGACAACTTTTATAACCTCAAAGAAAATGTTATGATAGCCTCTGACCTCTCATGTCATCCTGGAAGACAGAAAAACTAGCTGAGAAACTACTTTCCATAAGTGCGACCTACAGCATCAAGGAAGATTCCACACAAAGTTCCAAGAAGGGGTGCTCACAGCTCCAGCGTGTGTACTGATTTACCAACATGTAAGTTCAGCACACAAGAACACAAGCCTTTTCTGGGGCCCTGAGAGGTGCACGGCTGCTCCGGCCAGGCTACTGGGCAGTTCCTTGGTGTTGTGCTTTAGTTCCCAGATAAGCACACTTTGTCTCCCCAGGCCTTCCACACTGATTTGTCCCCTAGTCACTCGCCACTCACTGGTTTGCATTAGTGAAGACGCAGCTAAAACATGTTGTCAGGACTGCGCACACAGCTCAGGAAGAGAAACCTGCTCCAAACCATCCACAGACACAGGACTCTGAGTTGGGAGGGAGGCGGAAGAAGAGTCAGTTGTTCTAAGATCTGGGCTGCTCCTTTTCCTCTGCTCTGAATGTTCCTCTACTGCAGGCTGCCTTTACTTCACCCTATTGTCAGTACAAAGGAGCTGCAGAGGCTTCTGCTAACTTCCCACTCACAGGCTGTCTGCAAGGAAAGAGGATCATAGAAATGGGACCACTGTTTCTGTGAACAGAGATATGGAAAATTATTCATATGAAATATGTCATGCTTGTTTCAAAAGCATTTTTTTTGAGACCTTTAGCCGCTTGAGCCACAGGCGCCAAGCCTCAAAAGCATTTATTTTACCTTATCTTTTAATAAAGGATGTAAGCTGGTTTATATTTTGTTTAGAAACAAATTTTAGAAGAAGAACCAACAACTGTGAAAGTCTGTTTGGAAATGAATAAGGAAAACCAATTAACAAATACACAAAACTATCAGCCCCAAGCCGTCTGGTCTCCCTGCCTGTAGGATTAGTAACCCCAGGGCAGGTGGAGAGAAAGTGCTACTGCCCCTCATCCCCAACAGGACTAATACCCTCTCATCTTACAGCGGAAAAACAGTGGCAGGTATTTTTATTCTGAGCTTGTGAGAAAATTTCATTGTCCAATTTTCATCTAAGGTTTCCAGATTTTGGTTGTACAATAAAAGATTTGTGAGTAAAATTGTGTGGGAGAGATTGCAAGCCTCTATATATGTTATAGGTGGCAATGTGCCTAAGTTAAAACAAACAAACACTGCACTTCCCAAACTCCCTTGTACTTTAGAGCATTAAGAAATACTTCAGCAGAATTGACAGGCTTCTGGGAAAATGAATCAAAGGAAGCAGACCCTATAGACAGCCTTTACCTTCTTCCTTTTCTCCCATTGGTTATCTGGAATGTGGGTGTGATGGCCAGAACCCTAGCAGTTAACTTGTGAGTAAGAGGTAGCCTTGCTGGGAAACATGGCCTGAGAAAGGAGCTCAAAAAGACAGCAAAGCTGGGTCTCTGATGATTATAGATGTCGTACAAGCCCTTGACTACGTACCTCAAGATTTCTTTTGCATGAGAGAAAAATTAACCTCTATCTCAAATGCTAGTATCTTGAGTCTCTATTATAAACAGCAGAATTGAATCTCCATTGATAAAAACAGCTATTATTAGGTTGCTTGACTTCCTTTTTTAAAATCTGTCTTGCAACATTGTACATTATTCGGCAGTGTGATGCATGGCTAAGTCCTGGTTTGCAGCGTTATCTAGTTCCTTGGAAATATGCATCATGCCAACACCTTCAGCTCACTCTCCTACTGGGCAAGTCTTCCAAATCTTCTCAGCCTTCCTCAGCAGGTGCCCCCTCCATATCCCCTCTCAAGTCTCCCCAGCAGATCTCTTCCATTTCAGAAAAAAAGGTGGAAATCATCAGATAAAGGCCACCACAGCTCCCTCCATGAAATCCACAAACCAACTTGTTATTAGGGGTTGGCATGAGTAAGAGACCTGACCCCAGACTCAGAAGCACTGAGAGGAATCTCAGCTCTGCTATCCACTTGCTGAGAAACTTTGGGGAGGTCCCTTCCCCTATGTTACAATTCCTCATCTATAAAATGAAATAATTGTATCTGCATTTCCTGAGCTTTTGAAAAACTTAAGTGTGATCTTTTCAGTCTATTTTAGGACAATGCCTGGAGCATTAAAAGTGCTGAAATAGTGTTAGTTTATACTGCAAAGTGTGTACCATACTTATCACAATCACCACAGTGCAAAGAGCCTGGCACGCAGTGGGGACCATTTGTACAGCTGAAGGAGCTATACATTAAACAAATTCCACTTAAAGTCTATAGAAAATCCTCGAGAATAAAACACTGATATACATGGTTGGGCCTATGCTGCAGGCAGAGATTCTTAAACCATAGATTCTTAAAAACCATATACTGTACAATACTTGTTTTAGAAATTTCTGAACAATAAAAGCAGCACGAAAGTATGAATCATGGTCAATTAATCTGCTGAGAGAAACAGCCACATTCCCTGAATTCCTTCTGTCCCCTTTAAGCACATCACATATAGTAGTATAATTCCCATAAATCTGGTATAGAAATGCGTGTGGTTGATTTTAATAGTTACCTTGCACTAAACTGGCTAATTAGGAGAATATTGAGAGGTCCATAAAACAAATGATGCCTGGCTCACAAGAGAAGCCAGATAAAAATTAACAAAACAAGATAAGAGTTTCCTCATCAAAAATATAAATTATTTTAGTGACATGTTATTTTAAAAGAAATGATGAGACTCTAGTGGTTCTAAGATATTTGGGGCTTTTGAGAAGATCAGATTCATAGGAAGAGGTATATGTAAATAACTCCACAGAATTTTACATTTGAGTCCAAGAAATAATGCCAAAATAATTTTTCAGTTGCCATCCCACACACAAAGTTAGAAGGTTTAAACAAAAGGAGAAAGCTAACTGAAGATCTGTGCAGACACACTCAGACCACATATGGCAGAGTATACAGAACCAGTGAAACAGGTTTAAGTAGATTCACCCAAGCGGCAAACTACCCAGACCTTCCACAAGTTAGGTCCCGAAAATAATACGTGTGCTGAAAAAGACAAAAGGAAATAAAAACGCACGCTCACCTCTGTATGTCCTTTCAGAAGTGCAAAATGACGTCCCTCTCACACTTACAGAAAGTGAATGAAGACTCATTCAGTTTTTATCCACCCGCAGGCATCCTGAGGGATTTCATGCTGTCAAGGACTTGTAACCCTGGAGATTCTTAAAAACCATATACTACACATTATAATACCTGCTTAAATTTCTGGACAATAAAAGCAACACGGAAGTATGAATCATGATAAACTGATAAACAGACTAAGTTGATGAGGCATTTTAACACTGGAAAAATGGTGAGATATTCTGAGAGGTGAATGGACAGACATTCTTCAATGTGGGCAACTGCAGTACATTCTCAAAAGAGTGTTTCTTTCCTCAACATTAGCAAAGTTCGTGGCTCGAGAGGCAGTTCAGAAGTTGCCAAGGGGTTTTGTTTGAAGTTCCCAGAGTTCTATAGTCAAATTTCCAGTACCTCTCACTTTAACTTCAGTTTTTACATGTAATAATGTTCACCACCTAAGGACATTGCTATGCTATGTTTTATCTTATTCCAAATGGTCCACTAGCAAAATAAAAGTGGACCATGACTTACATGACTCCCACAGCTGCAAGCTGCTATTGTCTAAAATTAAACCTCCCAAGTAAGCCTGTTGCCCTCAGTTCCTGGGCCCACCTGATGCTGAGGCTCTGCTTAAACTGAGGAGCAGATAGCCGGGTTCCAGTCCTGCTCCATCACCAGGCAGCAGAAGCCTGTCAGGTGCTCCCAGCTGCAGAAGGGGGTGGGTTGAATGGTCCTTCTGGTTCCTTCTGAGTATGCCCTCATGTTACTCCACATAATTGCAGTCAGCAATCTGCATATTTGGTCAGCAGAACTTGAAGCTATTTCCCCCACATACTAAAAGAATGTAATTTTTGCCTTTGAGCTCCAAAGAAGCTGACTTTCATGGGGCAGGGAATTCTGAGGCAAACATACTTCACTGGGTTACATTTTTCACTAGAAATATAGCTCCCCATTAAAATAACAAAGCACTAATATTAGTACAAATTGCACCACTAAAAGCAAAGATAAAAGCAAATGCATGCAGGCCCCTTGGGATATGAGTCTATTCACAGTCTCCCAACTCTACTTAGAAAGCTCATCACCCATCAGGTCATTCGTCAGCTGTTTACCAAATGTGAACCATGTGTTACATCACCACCTGAAAGGCCTTCTAGGGCAGACACCCCCTATGTGATGCATTATGTCATAGCTTCACATCTTTTCTGACATCAAAAGTCTTTTATAACTTGCTCACACCCTCCAAATGAGAAAGAATTAGAATTAATTTTCCCCCGGACTCCTCACCTTACAGAACCACTCAAGTATGTAAGCCTGTCCCTGAGCTTTGGCTGTATGTGGCTATTATTCCAGTATCCTTCCAAAAATTCTTAATGATTTTGTCTCCAAGAAACCTCATGTCAGTAAGCATGTGTGGCGCATGTGTGGCACCAGGCAGTGTGTTGGTGAGAGGCACTGAGTGAGCATGGCCATGATGAGGCCCCGCCCCGCAGAGCTCGTGTCGGTGGGCAGAACTGACTCAGGGTGAGGCCAGGGAGACAGTCCCTGGGTTCCGTGTCATTCCCGTCGCTGTCAGCCTTACTGCTGAGGCAACTGTCATATCGTTTATGTAACAAGACTGTGTGTTTCAGTTCTTGAAACACAAACACAACAGAAATCCAGTAAATATTTTCTAAATGAAAAGTGTCAGCCTCCCTGTTTCTATTCACTCCACAGAACTCAGCACATCCAGTGCAGGAAAGCTCCTCCGGCTGTTTATGGACTCCAACCGCGTGTGAGTGGCTGTCAACCTCGCATCCACCCTACTTGTTCCCCTTCCTTAAAAAAGACATGATTTATTGCAGGCTTTCCCTCTCCAGGGAAGCCCACCACTCTCAGACGAATGATCTGTCCCCTGAATCCCAAGCTGAGTCCAGACAGCGTGCTCTGACCACAAATACCTGGTAGCCTTGGCCAGGAGTGCGTAGTGACCTGAGTCACTCGGACTGGAGGGAAGGTCATTACTGTGATGAGGGAGACAAGCCCTCTCTCACATCACACGTGGGGACCTACAGTGCTGACCTCTGTGACCTTCTCCAGACCAGGTGAAAGCCCACTGGAGGAGACCATGGTACACTAGGCAGACATTTGACAGGACTTAAAGTCAGGGTCAGGGTCAGGGATGAGCAGGCATGGCCCCAGCCTGGACTTCAGCTCTGAGCAATGGCAGATCAGCCTGCAGTTTGTGCCGGTTTGGGAGGATCGTCTGTTACTCATAGTTAAAGGTACCTTGACATAAGTCTCTGGGACATGCTGCTTGAACTTCAAGTCAGCACAAAAGAGCACCTGCTGCGGAGTGCACGCTGTTTTGAATGCAGGTTCCAATAAGAAGGGTGGCGCCTCTCCTCTGAGACCCACCTGCAGAGCAGAGCATCTGCAGTTATTCTTGTGATGGAAAAACAGTATCTTCCACAAACAATTTCTACGGTTCTTTTTCCTCTCTCTAAATTTTGTGTTTGATACCCTCTAGGACACTTAGAAGTACTTTGGCTTTAAAGCCCTTTCTTTGAATTGGCAAGGAGCTCCCTCAAATTAAAAGCAACATAAAACAATCTACGTTAGATAATTCATTCACTCGCAGAAGAAAGAAAAGGTTAACAATAAATAATTCAAGAATGAAGGGCCTTTAGAAGAATCACAGATCACACATTCATGGCTGGGAAAAAAAATCTTAGAGATTGTCTAATGCTTTTGCAACTTTTCCACTGAAATTCATGTGGGAAACATTTATGAATGTAGACACAGAGCCTGCTGTATCTTGTCAAAAGCATGAAATATCTTAGCATCTGACTTTTTAACCTTAAAAATGCAAGAGAAGTTTGCATTCTCTTGCAGAATATTATTTACATATAATTTTTCTCAAACCCCAACTGAAATAAACGGCCCAGGACACTGCACAGTGTCCAGCTACACTGTGGCTCTGAGCTGACCTCCCTGGATTCCCACTGTCCCCAGGGACAGATGACGGACATGTGGGCATGCACACAGCTCTAGCACGTTGCCCTCATGTCATATAGCAGACAGCAGAGGCCTGGGGGGCTGATAACTCACCCAAAGTTCTGAAGATAGTTCCTGGCAGAGCTGAGGACAGGCCAAACTGCTTCCCAAGACTAGTGCCCTTGCCAAATGCTTGTTACAATCCTTACATGAAAATAAGACCGACCCACTTTAGGAGGTCCTGAGGCTACCGACCATTTCCTGGACATGCCCAGCCTCTGGGCCTTCGCACTTGCTACTCCTTCTGCCCAGAAGGCTCCTCCGATTCCTCATGGCTGATGTCATCCTGTCTAGTCAGCTCAGCTCCATCAGTTCAGAAAAGAAGCCTCCCTTGACCCTCTCTCTAATCTGGGGCCCTCCTCAACCCCCGTTTCTTCTGCTACATGTGATCTGGATACACTGCCTTCCTCAGACATGTCCCAGTGTAAAATTACCTGATCTATGTGTTCATTCTCTGGCACAGTGTCTCACTTCCTCCCTCTTAAACACAAGTCCTGTGAAGGAGCAGACCTTTTCCATCTTGTTTCTCACTGAAATTGGAGATTCACACACAGATACCTGAAAAGATTTTCTGAATAATAAATGACTACTCTGCGTGCTCTTACCTCTGTCCTCAGCCAGCCGCTGTCTCTCTCCATCACTGTTCCTCCTTCCTCCTCACCCACACACGCCCTGCTCATCCTCAGGACAACTCAAACCTTACAGGCCCCACTCCCGTGCGTGCACCTGATTCCTCGTCTCACTCACATTTGTACCCCAAGTCCTGAGAGGGGTGGACTTTGACCCCCGCCCTTCACTCCTGTCACCCCTCCTTCTCTGGGCTCTGGACCTTTTCCTGATCACTCAGCTCCTGACTACGTTTTCCATTATGTCAGTTCTGCTCCTCAAACACTCCAATGCAAATTTTAATTCTGTTTTCTTGTTTGTATTTTTTTCCTCACCACCTCTTGCTCAGGTTATTCAGGTTCTCTCTTTTACCTCAATTCATTCTTTCTTTACTTTACACTCTCACCAAGACCCTTCTTCTTTACAGTCAATTTAGGATGCCTGAGAGTTATTTAAAATAGCATATTTCTTGCAAAAATTATGCTCAGAAGTACTCTTCTTCTCCGATATCTTAAGTTCACTGGGTCTTCCCTTACCCTGTACTGTTAGTTTATGGGCCCCAAATTTAAGGTTTCCTGTTTTCACCATAGAGGGAGAAGATTCTATCCAGACTTCTGTGCTGTCCAAACAGAAAGCCTGGAGAGCGCTCAGACCCATGTGGGTTCCCCAGGCAGCAGACTGAATCCCGGGGTTAGAGCAAAGGCAGGATGACCCTGGCTTCGAGAGTCTAGCCTAATTTAGAGACCTTTAGGAGGAGCTGGGTGAGATCGTCATCCAGCTTATCAAAAGTAAAGATAATTTCTAAGAGGCAATGCACATAGACCCTCAGGCGCACTTAGAGCGAAGAGCTCCCAGGACGCAGCCTCAGCCCAGCCCCCTCTGCACTGTGTCCTGCCCTGCTGTTTTCCAAGTGCCTTGTCCTCAAATAGACAATCAATGTCAAGGGGGTAAAACGAAAGCCTCTTCACAGGAAACAGAACAAAAGGAAGCAGCAACGGGCCAAGAACTGAACTTAAAGATCACTCACATGAAGGACTGAAGGAATTGAAGGACGAGAGGAAAGGAGATAGTCTGAGAACTCTGTGACGGCCATTTGGGCATAAGGGTGACCTGTGGCAGACGGATGAGTATCGCTCTGGCAGATGATTAAGTGATGAGTGGAGTCAGTGAAGGAAGGGAAAGCAGGACATGCTCATGCAGGAAGATTGACAGGGAAATACAGGGGAAAAACAGTAGTCATCTACTAAATACAGCAATGCTAAGATCTACAAGCACCACTGAAATCTCTAAGCAAAAATAATAGGCATAATTGTTCTTTTCGAGTTTGGAAGGATTATCTAGGTTTAGAAAACGGAGTAATCATTATGCAAATCCTCTCTTAAATAAAGGGGCAAAAGAAGAATGAGGAAAGACAAATTCAACACCAGAATTCAGAAATCTGAGAGTATTGGAGCCAGGCATGGTGTCTCACGCCTATAATCCTAGCACTCTGGGCGGCCAAGCCAGGTGGATTGCCTGAGCTCACAGGTTTGAGACCAGCCTGAGCCAGAGTGAGACCCTGTCTCTAAAAATGGCTGGGCATTGTGGCTGGGCCCCATAGTCCCAGCGACTCGGGAGGCTGAGGCAAGAGGATTGCCTGAGCCCAAGAGTTTTAGGTTGCTGTGAACTATGATGCCATAGCACTCTACCGAGAGTGACAAATTGAGACTCTGTCTCAAAAAATAAAATAAAATAAAATAAAAATAAAAAAATAAGAAAGAAAAGAAATCTGAGAGTACTGGATAAAATACCAAAGAAGAAACATTCCGCCTCAAGGCTTCATGATGTTTTTAACACTGCATCCCTAAATTTTCCTTAACTCTTGCTATATCATATGGACTTTTTGGACTTCTCTTTTTAGTCTTTTGTTAAGTTGTTATATGGCTGAATATCAACTATAGGCTATATGTTAATTCTGAAGGCTACTTCTAACTAAATAAAACAGTGAATTTGCATGTTTTAGCAGCTATTATCACACACATTGAAAATGAAGATTAGAATAGAATAAAACTGAAATTCTTTTGAATAATGTTAAAAAGATATGCATTTTTATAGGTAAGGAAAAGTCATTAAGTATTTCCTTTTGTATCTCACATATGGAGGACATCAAAAATCTCTTCTTACTAACCACAACCCAGCAGGACTAAATGATAACAACAAGGCTCCAGGCCATCAGCACATTTTACAGAGGGGGAACAGCAAGGAATGAAGTGTGTCCCTACCTGAGCTTTAAAGTTCTACCTCAAAGAAAGCCTCCCATGAATTTCATCAGAAGAGAAGCAGCACAGCACAGGCAGCAGGGGTCCCTTCCCAAGTGTGACCAGTTTCTCAGCACCTGTTTTTACTGCATCAGTCATTAGGGAAAGTAACACTCCTGAAACTCCACCCCTCTAAGGATTGACTCCTGCCTGGGAAAGGAATCGCCAGGATCATCCTCCAACTGTTTCAGTATTCTAACTTTCAAAGAGGGATTCACAAACATTTACTGAGAACACCTGTTGTGTACCAGGCCTGGGACTTAAGCAAATAGGTCACTTAGTCTCTTAGTCAAGTGAGCAGAAGAATAAGTGTTACATATCATAAAGAAACAACATCCAAGAGAATTGGCTCAAGGGCTGAAGTCAAAGGCAGATTATCAGTGTGGTTTAGTGGCTGATAATAGTTATTACTCTAGAGGTGATGGCTTCCTTCTGTTCAGCAGTTTCCCTATGGATGATGTCTGTCAGCCATCAGTCCAATTTTCCTCTTGGATCTTAGACTCACTGGCTAAGCATAACTTTCCCAAGTAAATTAATCTTCGATGAGGTGACCTAACATCTTTCTTGAACACGGTCAATGCAAAGCGAGGCTGGCTCCACCTCTGGCTCTATTAGATCCCAGAGGAGCCCAGTGGGCTCAGGATCATCAACATGTTAGTCCTCCAGAGAAATCTACGACAAAGGATGAGATCACTTCTGCCCAATTAAACTAAAAATAAATTCTGTCTTATATGGAAACCACTGCTGACACTGTCTCCAGACATAACTCTAGTCCTAGGGTAGACTCAGTCAAAGCATTCTGTTGGCTTTGAAACCCACTTATCATGCACAATGCACAATGTCTGCTACTAAGCTCCTTCCTCTATAGTAGTTAATCCAGGACATACATCTGAGTTTAGTCACATTCAGTTCACCCAAACAAAGACTGAGTGAGGGGCGATTATGTGCGATAATGTTCTAGATTCTGAGGACACAGTAATGAAATGAAATGAGGAAAGTGATATCTCTGCCCACAGACAGCTTGTATTTTAGTGGATAGTGATATAAATGCACACTCACACCCACCCATAAATTACCTGCAGACACAGTACAACACTGTTTATTTCCCTCAAGTTGGAACCTGCTGCTTTTCTACACGTGGCATCCGTGAATGGTGTGAGGGACCTACATGTGTTATCAGCTCCTTTATTTCTGCACGGCGTTAAGCCAGAGCCCAGACCTAGGTCTGAGATTTATATAATGCTCCCTTAGTCTTTTCCTCCTAGAATAGGTTGTTCTTGTTTGCATAACTGTTACCTTGCCACATTTAATGGGTTTTAAAAACTCCTGACTCCACCATCCTCCCCCCAGTATTACTCATCCTCCTAAAACGTGGGGGGCTGTTCTATCCCAGCTAACACAGCAGCACCTGCCCTGAATGCCACTTTCTTGCTGTCCTCCTCGTCGTTTTGTGCAGGACCTCTGAGGTCTACTAACTGGGCATGTGACGTGATTACTTCTTGTTTCCTCAGGTCACTTCCCACAGCTCACTTTATGTTACGCAGGGCTGTTTTATTTCTCAGACGCATGAGCAGCTGCAGCTGCTGTTCAACTTGCTTCCCGGCGGTCTCTGGTTAGGCTCCTTCAGGCAAACATCTCATCCTCCAACACTTCAGTTCACACGTTTCTTAGAAGAAACGTTCCCTGACCCTGTGCCTCCCCTCCCTGGGGGCAGTTTAATCCTCCCCTGAGCTTCCACAACACACAAGAAACAACTGTATCGACTCAACTTGCCACTGCCTGGTGGTCGCCCAGGGGCTGGTCTGCACATCACCGCAGTCTCCCAGTTGCCCTCTACATGGTGAATAGTCAAAAGCATGTTTGCTGAATTTTAAAAAACACTTGAATAAATCTTTAATAGTAAAAATGATAAGTGACAAAAACTTGTGAAATTATCAAGTTCTCTAAACCAAGGAAAACTTAACTCTGTTCATTGTTTTTCTTCTTTTTTGACTTAAGCTATTTTTTTAGCGCTTTGTTTTAATTAGATGTCGAACGTAAGTAAGTGCTTGCTTAAACTTGAAAAATCCTACTGAGATCATGGACGATGACGGAGGAAATGCAGTAAGCAACTGAGCAGTGTCTGTCATGAGATTTACCCTCTGCCCAAGAGACAGAAGAAAGAACTTCAGTACAAAGACCTGCTTTCCACTATGAGGTAATGAGCGGGGAATTGCCAGAGCCCGCAGGCCAAGGAGTGGGTGACATAATTTTTATCCTGAGCAACTTTAATCCCTATACAATGCTGACTCTCCAGAAGAGGGTGGAGAAAAAGATGCGTTAGATGCGTTTTCATTTACTTTTCTTTCATATCTGTTGCAGGTACCTAATAAGAGATGAACTTGAGCTTTGACTCTGGAGAGGCTCTTCATAGTCAGGACGTTTTTGCCTTAATTAGATGCTAATTTTCCTATCTCTGGGCCAGCTCTCTTGTAATAAAACTCAAAAGGCAAACAGGTTTTTAATTTCTGTCTATTATGTAAATAAAGAATGTGTCTGGTCCTTGTCCCAGGTTCCAGAGAAAAAAGCTTCTAAACTCTTAAGAATTCCCCAAGTAGTAGAACCGTCTTTGTTATTCATGGAGGTCCTCAGCCCACACCTGAGTTTATGTGAATGGAGTGACTGGGTGGGCTCCTAGGTAGCTGGATGGGGAGCATTTGGGGAGGGCGGTGGGGGCCCACACTAGAAAGATCGACCCTGTGATCATAGTTTTGAGCATCAGCTCTGCTTCTGGGAAGAGGAAAGTACTAAAGGCTGAGTCCAGCCATGTAGCTGATGATTTCATCAACCACGTTTAAGGAGTAAAAGAAGCAGACATTCTGGACACTAAGGCCCGGGGAGCTCCCTCCTGGGGAGAGATGAGCCTGGAGGTAGTAAGTGCTGGTTTCAAAGGAAGGATAAATGAGAGTCCTGGGTACAAGACCTGGCCCTATACATGCATCTCATTTTGTTAGTTCTGATTTGTATCCTTTAAAATAAAAATACAACCATAGGTGTAGTGTTTTCCTGAGTTCTCTGGGTCATTTAAGGGAATTACCACACCTGAAGGGGTTGATGAAAACCTTGAAATGCAGGTGGTCTGGGACCCTCCCTCACCTCATGGCTGCACCTGCAGTCAGGTGGTCTGCATGTGGCCTGGGGGCTCTAATTCTGCAGGGAGGCCCAAGGCAGGACTGTCCCACAGTGTGGCACTGTGGTGTCAACACAGCTACCTGGAGGTGGGGACCTGGGCCCAGGGTCTAACCTGCCACACCATTCTCAGATCTGGAACCAGCCATGTAACGGTCGTCAGCATCCATTTCCTCTTCAGTAAGCAAGGTGGGCTGGGCCCAGTGGCCTCTGCCATTTCCCATCTTCATGCTGCTCTTGTCAGTCCTGAATTTGTAGGATAAACCAGTGATCTCTTTTCCACTAGGTGATTTTTCTCTAAAGGATTCTCAAGTGAGTAGAAACTTGAAGATAGGCTTGAGGCCGTTGTACTTACTATGCCTCCTCCCACACTGCCCAGCTTCTTCCAAGGCTGTGCACAGAGGTCGCTGCCCTGCTGAGCCTGCTGGCTGTGTCATCTAATGTCAGCCCCCAGCCCTGAAACACAGCCACCCCTTCCCCGGCTTCGTTTTACTCCATGACAATTATCACTAACTAATACATCACGCAGGACCATGGCTTGTTTCTCATGTATCCTCAGCAGAATTCAAGCTCTATGAGGGTGGGGTCTGGGCTATGTGTCCACTGCTTTATCCTTAGCATCGAGAAAAACACATATCAAATAAATAGTAGGTGCTGATATTTGATACATGACTCTCTATAATAGCTTTTCTGAGATCTGGTAGGCACAGCAGCATAATTAGCTAATCCACTCATACCTAAAATTATTATGGGAACAATTCCCCCAAAACTAAAATAAAAAGGTAGGAGAAAGAATATGAGAATAGAGAATAATAGAACCCTAGGAATTATTGACCTATGAGACTTTGGAATCATAAGGATCAAAGAATGGAGACGATGGTGATGGATAAAGTGAAGAAGGTGTGGCGAGATGCTGAGACACAGCAGAGCTTCCAACATGATAGGGATGAAGGGCTTGCGGGAAGACTGTACAGCAGTTAATGCTACAATAACCAGAAAAGGGAAAAGCTATTTTATTGGCCACAGCAAGATAAAACAAAACAGGTAGTAGGAGAGAAAGATTAACTGCAAAAGAAAACAACAACAATGATTTAAAGCAGCTGTCAGTCCAATAATAGCACCCATTGGATGAAGAGGTACTTGAAATATGTCTAGTCTGAGATGCATTGTAAAGCGTAAAATGCATTCCAGATTTCAAAGAATTAGTACAAATAAAAGAATATCAACTGGGCAGGCGTGGTGGCTTATTGCCTGTAGGCTCAGCAACTTAGACGGCTGAGACAGCATTAGCCCGAGGATCAGGGCTGCACTGAGCTGTGATCTGGCCTCTGCACTCAGGGGTGGGTGACAAAGCAAGACTCTGTCTCTAAAAAGGAAAAGAAAAATGCAAAGAATGTAACACACCTTGTTAAAATTTTTTATGTAAGTTACAAGTTAAAATAACTTTTGGATTTGTTAGGCTGAATAAAACATAATTAAAATTATTTTCACCTGGCCTTTTTCCCCGCCACTTCTTAACGTGGCAAACAGAAAATTTTAAATGACTTATGGAGACCAGTACTGCATTTCTGTGGCAGCGCTGATCTAGAAGTGCCGAGGGGACATACATACAATTCTGCAGACTCACCATCAGCCCCCAGGAATCTGGGAGTGAAGGAAGGCACAACCTCCATTAAAACTTGCCGTAGCAAGAGCACCTTCAAGAGGAAGCAGTTCCAACCTGAGCAAGGAGGTATAAGGGTTGTAGGAAAAACAGATGTAGTTTAGGGATGAGAAGTAGGCTGGTGCGTCAAGTCTTAGGAGGGAGACACCTTGAAATTCACCTGCTCAGTGCTGGTCCCAATGCTACGAGCAGCTCCTTTAGTGAAGGCCAAGTTCACTCCAGGATACAGGGGCAATGAGTAAGTTGTGCAATTATAGTAACAGTTAATCAATATACATTTATTAGTGACTTCACACATCCTCGACGCTAGAGATCTAAAGATGAGTAAGTTCTTGTCCTCAAATCTTTCCCTAACTTGTAGGTGAAAAAAGTGTGTAAAAATAGACAAATTCCAACATACGTCCCAGCACATACAGCAAGTGAGTGTGCATTAGGCCCTGCGGTCAGAGCCAGGACAGAGGCCTGCCCAGCCTACACCCCGTACACTCCCACTCACTCCTCTTGGGGCACCAGCTGTAAAAATAGGCTGTTCAGTACAGTTTTAAACCTGGCTACAAAAAAGATCATGCCTTCTTTTACTTAAAAATACTAAAGCTTTTGTATGGGAAAAAAATACATACTTCCCATGAAACCATAAAGTTTTGCAGGTATCAAGGGAAACAACTAAGAGTTTACAAACATTCTCTACTCTCTCTCATTTAAACCATAACTATTCATTCAAAAACTTTAAAAATACCAACACATATTCTGCAATACTATTTTTAGACGCCTTTATATTAAACAAATGTGCATATAAAGCATCTTCTTTTACTGTCTTAAGATGCCACATTGCTACAAAAGAGACTAATATTTCTTTCACTTTCCTGATTCTTTCAAAACTATAAAACAGTCTATTTGGTGCAGTTAGTTTCTAAAAGGTGAATGTGGAGCAGTGACATCTCGTCAGTGGAAAACACCAGCCTTTGGGTTCTTCTCAACATCTCTGCAAAGGCACCATGACAAGGGGGAAGGTCAGAACGGCAACAGCCCGAACTCATGTGTTTGGGGCTCGTCCTGGTTAGGATGAGCCCAGGCCAGAGAAAGGCGCCGGGTACTGGAGTCGGAGAAGCTTAGATCCAAGTCATACCTCTACTGCTTAGTAAACTTGGGTTCTGGGCATTTTAATCAGCTGCTTAGAACTTCAACTTAATCATCCAGATGAAGAGGACAACATGGACTTTAGTTCACACTCTCAGCAAGCGTCACACGCATCCCTCCTTCCTCTAAGCCCCACAGCCCTCCCAACCCCATCACAGCCACCTACTCACAAAAGGTGACAAAATCATCAATAAGCATCCAGCAGACGGCCACTGACATCCTTATGCTAAAGGTGCCAAGGGGTCAGTGCACATGGCCAACTATATGCTATGTATTAAAATGAAAGAACATGGTTTTCAGGGTAAAATTCTCATTAATTTCTATTAAAAATTAACTGCTTGATTTTAAAGCAAAATTAATTCAAGCTGTTTGAACAGTCCTTGAAAAGCCAGAAAATCATCAGGGTTATCACAGACTATTGATTCAGTTTCGACAAAGTAAAAAAGCAAATTATAGGAACTTTTGGCAAGAATCTTGTCTTTATCAGTGTGAGTTAATAAGACTCATCAATTTCACCTGCTAAATTCTAACAAGAATTCCACTAACAATTCTAAATTCTAAAATTCAACAGAAAAATGTCTTATAATAATGACGCCCCAGGCTGTGCTGTTATCAGAAAAATAACCTGCTTTATTTCCTTTATTGCTCTATAGAAAAAATGAGATATAAATTTATTTTATTTACTAAAATTTCCCATTTTTGATATGCATTTTTTACTTGAGTAGGCAGACTTTCCACAAAAGAGCTCCCATGGAAAACAATATGAATTTTATTAAAATAAATTCCCACACAGAGCACAGTCTCCAGTGAACAGAGCCCTTGACTGTGCAGGAGACGGCAAGCAGGAAACACTGTGAGCTTCAACAACAGGCTGCAGTGACAGCATTCATTAATTCCTGTGATTTCTAAAGACGCACTCAGGGCCTAAGGGTTAGGAGGCCCTGGGCGGATGAGTGACCAACCCAGGGTCACACTCCCTCAGCACCAGACTCAACCCAAATCAAGGACTCACGTCCCCCTGAAATGCCTCCTGCACCCATGGAGATTACTTGGTTACCAGTCTGCTGGGCCACACAGAATCTTGTGTGTGGTTACTTAGTCACCTCTTTTATAAGGTCACTATTGCAATTTCTTTTTTTTCTTTTTTCTTTTTTTTTTTTTTTTTGAGACAGAGTCTCACTTTATTGCCCTCAGTAGAGTGCCGTGGCGTCACACAGCTCACAGCAGCCTCCAATTCCTGGGCTTAGGCGATTCTCTTGCCGCAGCCTCCAGAGTAGCTGGGACTACAGGCACCTGCCACAACGCCCGGCTAGTTTTTCGTTGTTTTTTTTTTTTTTTTTTTTTTGCAGTTTGGCTGAGGCCAGGTTTGAACCCGCCACCTTCAGTATATGGGGCCGGCGCCCTACTCGATGAGCCACAGGTGCCGCCCACTATTGCCATTTCTGAAATGTCTTCTGTACAATGAATTTAAGTCTCATCTCCTGTTTATATTATCTGTCCCTCCTACCACCAAAGCGCTGCCCCTGAAGCTTTCTCTGCTTCAAAGCTAACCTGCCTTCAGCCCATGTAGCCTTCCACCCAGGGCACTACCTGGCATCATCACAGCACCCACTGAAGACCCCACCCCCCACTGCTTCCTGCCCATCACATCTTCCCACCTGTTGGTTTCCATTTCCTGCATCCCCTGGAGTATCCAGAACAGAATCATAAATACACTGAGAGTTAATGATAAAAGGATGCACAATTAAAGGGCAACAGTGGCACAACCATGACTTTCCTGAATTATTCACTGCTTTGGAATACCCAGCACTACTCAGAGGAGGGTGACAGTTTCTGCTCTGAAAACAAGGAATGACATTATTATAGTCACTAACTTTCACTGAGCACAGCCCTAGGCACTTCACATGCATCAATCCATACAATCCTCACAACTGTACATAGGAACTATTGTGATCATTATTTGCTGCTAAGGAAATAAATTTCAGAAAGGTTAAGGAATTTACATGGCTGCCCCCAGGGCATCAGAGATGAATCCAAGCCAAGTTTTTTCTCTCTTTTCCTAGCCTTTTTCACTTTTTCGGTGGGTGGGGTTGTGTGTGTATTTTGTTTGTTTTCCGGCTGAACACTAAGTAACACAAGGCTCTCTTCACTAATAAATTCACAGCAGTGTGCAGAGGGCTGCCAGGAGGGCATTGCTACCCCTCCCCCACTTGCTCCGACCCAATTCCTCTCCCATGCACACAGATGACCATGGTCAGCAGATGAGTACCCACATTAAACTGAACAATGAGGCATATTTTCAATAGTCTAGAGGCAGGGAGGTTAGACTGTTTCAGGGTATCTGTCACCAGTTGAGCCTGAATCCTTTACTTCATGCAGCACCTGCAGTTGGCAGGAAGGGCTCCCAGAACCTACCTGTGCCAGGTGCTCGGGCTGAACTCGTAGGTGGTACTCTGTAAGCACACAACCTGCTAACAAGGGGCAACCGAGGGGCAAGTCCCCTCCAAATTCACACATTGAAATCCTAACCTTAGTGGGACTGGGTGAGGCCTTGGAGAGGTCTTAGGTCCTGAGGGTGGAGTGAGCAGGACTCACTGCTTATTTGCTGTGCCCTAAGGAAGAGAGGGGAAAGCTGTCTGCAGCCAGGGAGTGAGCCTTCCACAGAAGGGGGCCTGCCTGCCCCTGGAACTTGGATTTTCTGCCCTCCAGAATTGTTGACAGACAAATGGCAGCTGTCTAAGCCCCCCAGTCTACAGTGTTCTTGGACAGCAGCCTGAACTGGCTAACACAGGCAAAAATGTAAAACTTTGGGTTGTGCCTTTGTTGATAACTTTGTTCTCTGACCTTGTACAGAATCTAGCCAGCTTGTCAACACACCTAAAATGAATCAATCCTTGATTTCCCTGCTCAATGCCTCAGCTGAAGGATGATTAGGCATTAGCCCAGAGAAGGGGCAAGTTACATGCAGTAAGGGCCTTGGCTTCTGAGGCCTGAGACAGGAGGGACTTGGAGGATTCCAGGACCAAATGCCCCATGGGGGAAGAGGAAAGAACCCTGTCAAGGAAGAGATTTTTGTTGAGAGGGTATTTGAGTGGCATGAGGAATCATGATGTAGGTGACAACATAACTTACATTCATAAATTGATTTATTTTATTTAAATGTATACAGGTATTAAAGACACTTTTTAAAAGATAGCATTACAGATATTATTGTTACTCTTTTCTGTGAAATTGCTTAAGTTCATAACAAAAACAAAAGAAAGATAAGCATGCCTCATTTAAATGTTAAAAGGATAGCAGCGCTGCAGTGAATATGCATCTGAACCATCCTGCTTGTGAAATCTCATTTGATAGGCGCTATAATTTGCTTTTTAACCTTTGGATCACAGGACATTTGGAAAGTTTTTATGTTTATCCTTTTTTTAATTAAAAAGTATCTCCAGTGCTCCCTAAAAGTGCAATTTAACTAAAAATCTACTGAAACAGTGGGAAATTTGATTAAATATATTCAATTTAATATACTCCTACATACAGCTCCTTTTGTATTTGTTGGAGGCAGCAATGGTATCTTAACTAATATGCCCATAAGTTAAATATTAATATTTGCCAGAGGTTCACTGTGACCTAGGTAAGAAAAAAATAGTAATTATTTAAATCTATCATGTCCAACCTTTCTCTCAGAGCACCAGGCTTTGCAGGGGTTCATGTAATGGGTTACACCCAAGTAAAGCTTCATGGAAACAGGATCTGATGCCTCTCTCTGCTCTGTTGACAGGGTGGGGGGTGTGGAGAGACCCCTGCTGTGAGCAGCACTCACTTTAGCTGGGGCACCTGGCTCATCCTCCAGGTTCTGGGTCTGTTAGATAAAGGAACACTGTGATCTCACAAGCTGTCCTATCTGCTCAGATTCTGTGACTTGTGACAATCTGGTTTCCTCCATTACAAAGTTAGAGCATGACTGAGCCTGACCCTGAGGCTGCTATAAAAAGTCTATCATTGGGCGGTACAAGGACATGTCCTTTCAGGTGAATGTGACGCATTGCCTGGATCCACACTGGTTGAATGGTGTGCAGGTCCATTTTAGTCACAGCATTTTAAAAGAACGTTCTGGAAACAAGGAAGAAAAGGGAGGGCCAGTTTTGAGAGGGCCTGTAATGATGAGAAGGTCCTACAGGGAGGAGCTCAAGGGCAGGGATGACACAACTGTGGCCTGGGATCAGTCACTCAGAGGGTGGTACTGAGCCATTTCAGGTCCCTTCCTCTTCCTTGAAAGTCTTAAATCATGCAGGGTTTTTGAATCACCATGCTCTTTCACAGGGTAACAAGCTTCACTACAAAACATTCATCTAACTGTTATAATAAACACAGACCCCAGATGTAAGCTCCAACCTCCCATCTGCTGAAAAAACCCAGTGTTGTCCTCAATGTCTTAGCACACCCTGGAGGCTCCGTGCCCCAGCCTTTCTTCTGCTTCTGTGGAATTCTTGCACATCGTGTATCTCGCTAGCTCTTCTTTCCCACATGCTCCACATAGACAAAAGCATGGCCTTAGCTCACTGTTACCAGTGCCGCTGCCACACACTATTTACAGCTCCTGCCTTAGCAGGGTCTTTGCAGAGACCCGGGGGGCTGCAGGAGGGTTACTGCCCTCTAGGGCCTGCTCAACAACCTCACATTTTCCTAAAAGACCATTCTCTTCTCTCCTTTCCAGGGATTCCCACAGGGCCACCCTTCCTGGTCACTCACTCTGTGCTTGTCCCTCTTTCTCCCTGCCCCACTTCCCAAAATGTCCAAGAAAATTCTAAATAATTCCAACTCTGCTGTTCAGAGAAATTCGGTTTTCTCTGAATCAATTCCAGGCCCAGGTTTGCAGGACCCAAACCCAGTAGAGAGCCCAGGATTATAGACTTTCCTGAAAAGTGATCAATAATTTTCAGTAATATGGTTCTAAATAATGACTTTTCCCATCACAAATATATTCTTTAGATTATGAGCATCAATTACAAACAAGAGTTAAGCCTCCATGTATTACCATGACTTCTGAAAAGTGGCAACAGACATGTATAGTTCTTCCTACACTTTAAGGCAGCAGTTCTCAAGTTTCAGCAGCATCTGAATCAGCTGGAGGGTGGGGCCGAGCACAGGTTGCAGGGCCCCAGCTTTCTGCCTCAGCAGGTTTGGAAAGTTGGGTTCCAGGTGTTGCCAACACTCTGCGCCTATAGGAGCCGAGGATTGACAGACGTTCTCCATTCCACCCCCCTCAACCCCCGGGGGGGAGAAAGGCCGCAAGCACACCTCCAGTTCTGCTGCTAATGTAAGGGCTGGAGCTTGCTGCTGAAGGCTTGGCTAGCTAATGCCTTCCCTGCCCCCTTCAGCCCATGCACGGTGATGAGTGGCCTGTCCTGCAGAGTCTCCCCCGTCCCTGTAAGATGGACTCTGCAAGGGCTGGTATGGTCTGCACTCTGATGGTGGCTCCAGGACACAGAGCCCTTAGGAGGAGCCGAGACTCATGCTGTACTCCCGTTACTGCATAGACAGTAGGGACTCACCCTGCAGCCCTGGGGCTTCTTAATCACTGTGATTGTTGCTGATTACTCCTGGATGTCTTGGGGAGACGTGCAGAGCCTGCAGAGCAGGAGTCTGAAGGAGACCCAGACAGTCTTGTCGTACTCGCTGCCTCGTGTTTATCTTGTAGGTGTGATGATGATTTTCATACTCTTCTAAGCAAGTGACAGATGGTTGACTTCAGGCACAGAAAAAATTGATGCCCGTTTTTATGGCTGTTTCCACAGTGCCATCAGCAGGTCGCCTGAATCAGAATTCTAACCCAAATCTTAGCCACTGTCCAGCATCTTCTCAGTGGTGAGATTGCTCCCGGGATAGGCTATTTCTGCAGGATCCCTTGAATTTACTAACCTAACAAATGACCAAAAATAAGGCACAAAGCCACATACAGAGACAGACACTGGACACAACATTTGCAGCTGAAATTAAAGAGCCACCTTCATGTTTCTGTGTAGAAAGTTGAGTTGCTCCTAGACTTTTTCAGGCTCCCTGCCATGCATTTAGCCACTCCCAGGGCCCTCTCTGAGGATGCAAGACTTCCCTGACCGTCGATTCCTTTATGAGTGGGTTTGTCTGCTCAGCACGTCAGATTGCATCAAAATATACAAGCTGCTCCCACTGTAGCAGAAAAAGCTGAAAACTAAAAATCAGATGATGTGTTTATTCCCAAGGCCAGGGTTTAAATAAGGCTTACATTTAAGGAATTGATTTAGGAGACTGATGTTTTCATGTATTAGACACATTTTAATACTTTACATTGCCATTGTTTACCTTTCTGGGGGAACGCAGACTAATTTAAGGGTTGATGCTTTGATATTTTGTAGCCACCTTCTTGGACACAGGGTTTGTTAGATCTCTCTCTGTTCATTTTTCTCCGGATTATCTAAATAAGCTAGAGCACAGGTACACCATAATTCTTGCCAGGAACATTTCAGACCAATCCTCAGATGTTCTTGGGCAGACTCTGTGACTTAAAGACAGTGCTATACAAGAGGGTTCTCAAGACAGACAGTGACGGCATCTGTCCCAAAAGCTCATTGGCTACAGAGACAGGCAGGTATGTGACTGGATGGACAACAGGAAAACAAAGAGCAAAAAACAGGGAACAAAAACTGGGAACAGGAGGTAAAGGAGGAAATGAAGACGCTTCCATTGGGGCCTTTCAGCCGGACTCCACAGCTTTCAAAGTGGAAGAGACAGAAAGAGCCGTGCAGAGGTTCTGTCTGGTCTTCAGTTTACATCAGGGACAAATTCCCAACTTCTCACCACAGAAGAGAGAAATTGTAGAATTTCATTTGATATCTACTTCCACTCCCATTTCAACTCAGTATTTGAGAATTTCTGTTATAAATTACAAAAGATGTGTTGCAGCTAAAAACTTAAAGGAAAAGCATATAGTTGACGTGATGGGGAGGAGAAATTTAAGGAGCAGAAGCCCCTTCCCTCCAATTCAGCATTATTTCTCATTTTTCCTCACCAGATTAATCTAATTAAACTGTTTTAAACCAGTTGAAAAGCAACTGCTTATACTTTGTTGAAACCATTTTGAGTGGCTTTAGAGCTTTAAAAAAAATTAGTCGGGCACAGTAATACACACCTGTAGCCGCAGCTACTCAGTGGGCTGAGGCAGGAAGGTGAGGTTGAGCCCTGGAATTTGAGGTTGCTGTGAGCTGTAAGCAGCCACTGACATCCAGCCTGAGCAGCAAAGTGAGGAGCCCTCAAAAGAGAGGGCAGAGGAGAGAAGGGGTGAGAGAAATAAAGGGCAGAAAGACAGAAAGGAAGAAAGAAAATGATTTCAAGATGTAATTATGGGAAGGTTATACCATAATTTAAAATTATTAATTATAAAAAAGATGCTGGGGGAAAGAAGTATACATATTAACCTAGTTGTAACTGGATTTTAGAGAAAAATTCTTGAGAACATTTTATAAAGAGAAAATGATAACTAAAGAAGCAAGTCAAAACACTCTTCACATTGGAGGACAGAATCTTGAGGTAGGCACTGTGCAGTCTCACTCTGAGCAGCTGAGAAACCAAGTGGAGTGGCACAGCTGTGCGTAGTCTGCCCTGACAGCGTGTGTCACGCAGAGCTGGAGTCAGACGGGGCCGGGCAGACCAGCCAGAGCTGGGTAAGACACGACCAGGCAGAATAGACAGCTGGAGTAAGACGGGGCCGGGCAGACCAGCCAGAGCTGGGGTAAGATGGGACCAGGCAGACCAGCCAGAGCTGGAGTAAGACGGGACCGGGCAGACCAGCCAGAGCTGGGTAAGACACGACCAGGCAGAATAGACAGCTGGAGTAAGACGGGACCGGGCAGACCAGGTAGAGCTGGGTAAGACACGACCAGGCAGAATAGACAGCTGGAGTAAGACAGGGCCGGGCAGACCAGCCAGAGCTGGGTAAGACACGACCAGGCAGAATAGACAGCTGGAGTAAGACAAGGCCGGGCAGACCAGCCAGAGCTGGAGTAAGATGGGACCGGGCAGTCCAGCCAGAGCTGGGTAAAATGGGACCAGGCAGACCAGCCAGAGCTGGAGTAAGACGGGACCGGGCAGACCAGCCAGAGCTGGGTAAGACACGACCAGGCAGAATAGACAGCTGGAGTAAGACGGGACCGGGCAGACCAGGA
>CAUYRH010152363.1:0-29671 GCA_963574655.1 Perodicticus potto
GCAGAAGTCTTGCTAAAAGAGGCGTGAGCAGCGGCGTCTGCGGATGGGAACATCAAAGACTCTCCTCCGTCTCTCTTCCTCATCATCTTCATCTGATTCGTCCATATCTGCCGAGTCATCATCTTCCTCCTCTTCCTCCTCCTCTTCTTCCATCTCTTCGTATTCATCAGGACCCACTTCCAATCGGGCTATAGAAACCCCGAATGGCAACATTAAAGATCTTGTCTTTAAAGTAAAGAAAATGGAATGTATAATATCCTTCTATATATCCTGATGTTGTAGAGAATGTGGTACAGCTTGTGTATTCATAGACTCGACCTGGGCTGATGATTGGAAATTCACCAACTACTCCAGGTCCTTGAACTTCTTCTACATCACCTTTAGCATTTGTTATTCTCCAATAGCCGCTGTCCAGCTGACAAGCCTTTTCAGGAAGTGCATCCTTTGACATTTCAATCCTGATCCGATATGTGAAGAAATAGTGGGGTGGATGTACAGAGCTAAGTTCTGGCAGGAATGATGTGGAAACTGAAACTGTAATATCCCCAGTTGTTGCAACACACTCTGGATCATGAATATATCTGAAAATTTGGTCTCTGATGATAGGAAAGCCACCTGAAACAACATTGTTCACATAAGAAGTAAACCAGTCAGTAAAAGTAGCACCTGTGATAAACATGTCAATGGCAGCTGGATTCCGAGCCATTTGGTCTGGACATTGGTAGAAAACTTCATTTTTATTTTGACCTTCTGCAGCTTCCACTGCTATGTACTGACTCAAACCAGTATGTATGCAAAACGTTAAAGGGAGACAGTATTTCAATCCCTGTCTCTGCTGGAATCCTCCAGCAGCTGTATCGACGTCCAACAAATCTTCAGAACGATAGTGATTAGACAGTGCCATACTTCCCAACAACCCAGGAACCACTAACTTCTGCCCATTGTGGATACGATATGAACATCGATAATCATCAGGAAGCTTACAGCCGATCTGAGCTTCCACAGCATCGAGGTCTTCTCGAGCACCCTCTTTCAGAGATAAAACCATCCGAGGACCCTGGGCTCCAAATATTTCTTGAGATCATCCCAAGCCTTTTTAATAGCAGCGTTATGGTCAATGTATCTTCCTACATCAGAGTTAATATCTGTGAAGAGATTTCCAACACTGATCTTGCTGTGTTTTCTCTTCCTCAGATATTAGCCAGTATTTTTTGCAATGTCTTCTCCACAGCGGATCATGACTTGATAGCTGGCTAAGTCTTCGACTGACATAACAACAATTGATGAGGTCCCGGTAGTCCAAGAAGGATAAAATGAGGAGCAGGGGCTCCGTGGGCAGCGATCCTAGGGTCAGCGGTGCTGCCTTGGTCTCCGTGGCCGCCATCTTGCCAGGCCTGGTATAGGCCTGGCTCCGGCCCGTCCCCGCCCCTGCCCCGCCCCCTCCATAAAGGATATCTCTTTAAAAATCATTCACTTAGGGCAGCGCCTGTGGCTCAATGAGTAGGGTGCTGGCCCCATATACCGAGGGTGGCAGGTTTGAACCTGGCCCAGGCCAAACTGCAATAACAACAACAACAAAAAATCATTCACTTAAACTGATGCTCCATAGGTCTTTCTACCTTCCTAAGTCCTTACTGGTGAAAGGTGTGGGCTCACGAGCCTGGTTAAGTAGGTTAAAATTCTGGCATTAACTTACTATCCTCAACAGAGACCATATGGCTCACAAAATCTCAAAAATAGCCTAAAATATTTGGTATCTGGCCCTTTAAAGAAAAAGTTAACCAGTTGCTGATGTAGAGAAATGGTTAGGTTAGGCTTTGTGGCACGAAAAGCCTTCAACTATACATAACTATTCCATCATGCAAATATATATAAAAACATCACATAATACCCCCGATATGTATAATTATCATTTGACAATGAAAAATAAATTTTAAAAAGTATGTGGGTACCTATATTAAATTATCAAACATTAGAAATGAACTGCTTTGCTTTTCAACTTCTTATACACATATAGGTTCATATAAATAATTTATAATCATACTTTAGAGGTTAGCAAACATTTTCTATAAAGGGCCAGACAGTAAATAATTTTACACTATGTGGGTTATATGTCTCCTGTCATAACTGGATCCTGCCAATGTAGCATGAAAATGGCCAGAGACAATATGTAAAAAAAAAAAAAAAAAAAAAGAGCATGGTTGAGTTTCAGCACCAATTTACTTACAAAAACAGAGCTGAATTTGGCCTTCCTGGTTTAGGGTAATACTGTGCCGCTAGAAATGATCAGATCAGATATAAGAACATCTGGACTCTAGGCATATTCATCCACCAGTTAGGGAAAGTTACTTAACTCCTCTGTTTTATTATCTTTAATTATAAAAAAAAATGAAAATGACAGATAATATAATAAGTAAAGGGTTCACAAAACTCTTCGCCTCTCTGCATGAGAATTCAACCTTCAACTTTCTAGCTATATTGTCTTTGGAAAACTGATAAACTGGGAAAGTCATATGTATCAGCAGGCAATATCGCCTCTGATAAAATGACCTTGTCTAGTAAATCGCACCTTGCTTTGTAATTTCTTTTATTTTTAACTTATTTTTTTTTTGTTTTAAAGTATTATAAGGGTACACAAATTTTTGGTTACATGGATCACTTTTACAACGCTGGACTCATGGTTATAGATGTGTCCATCAGCCAGGTAGTGTTTGTTGTATGCATTAGATAGGTTTTTGCCTGTCCCTCTTCCTCCCTCCCCCTGCTTGATTTCCATTGAGTTTTCCTTCCTTCTGTGCACATGTGTGCTCATCAGTTAGTAACAATTTAATAATGAGTACATGTGGTATTTGTATTTCTATTCTATAGATACTTCACTTAGGATAATGGTCTGCGGTTCCATCTAAATTTTGTAAAAGTCATCCTTCTTCATGTTAATTCACTCATAAATTGATAGGCACTTTGGTTGATTCAATGTATTTGCAATTGTGAACTGAGTTGCGATAAACATTTGAGTGCAGGTGTCTTTTTGATAAAATGACTTATTTGTCAGGTACCCTATGAATGAACTATAAATATCTAATGGAAAATCAGAGCTTTGGGGATTCCCCAAGCAAAATCTCTCTTGCAACTGAACATTTATCTTTTATGGACCTTGGCAACTCTACCTGTAGTATGTTAAACTTCTAGACCAGGGCTGACCCACACCTCTACGAAGTCCCCTTCCTTTGCATCTGAGCTGCCATCTAGGTGTGGGCAGGTGCTGCTAAGTGAATAGTTCTTGGATGGCTCTGTGGGTGCTTTACAGACTGCTGTGTGTTTTAATTCTACTGAAAAGAGATGCCAGGGCTTGGCGTCTGTGGCTCAACGGGTTAAGGCGCCAGCCACGTACACCTGAGCTGGCAGGTTCGAATCCAGCCTGGGCCCGCCAAACAACAATAATGGTTGCCACCAAAAAATGGCCGGGCGTTGTGGCCAGCACCTATAGTCCCAGCTACTTGGGAGGCGGAGGCAAGACACTCACTTGAGCCCAGGAATTGGAGGTTGCTGTGCACTCTATCCAGGGTGACAGCTTAAGGCTCTGTACCCCCCCCCCAAAAAAATAGAGAGATTCCAGTTGCTACCTTCCTGGTAAACTGTTCCTATAACCTTCTAAGTGAATTTGGGGCTGAATCTGATCAATGGCAGCCTTGCTCAGTTGCACTTAAAAAAAATTTCTGATGGGTTTTACAATAATCAATTCTAAGACCCACATTTTTAATTCCACAAGTTAGCTGCTCTGAAATTGGGACACATTTTATGATGGCATGTCATAGTCTAATTGGCAGAACTTTTTTTCTTAGTTAAAAATAATGATACATATTCCAATCAATAGGGTTTTAGAAACAACAAAATCTGGTGTGTGACCAGGCTGTTCATTAGTAGGTCAGGATCAATGGTTTAGTATATGCAAAGGCTACCACTTATTGAAAACGTACTAAGAGTAAACACTTTACTATGTATCTAACATAAATAATCTTAATTAATCGCACTCTCTACGACAGAGCCTTTCAGCAGACATCATTATCATTTCTCAGGTTAAAAAAATAGAGTCACAAAAGGCTGAAAACTTGCCTAATATACAAGCTACCATATAATGGACCTAAGATTTAAACCTTAGTATGTCTGATGCAAATGCTGCATACATAATTACCATACTAAAGGCTTTATAAATTTGTTTAAGTATGGACCGATACAAAATTAGATTTTGTTTGATTAATTGCAGGACTCAGAACCTGAACAAAGTAGTTTTGATTAGCATGTACTGTTACTTTAAATCAGGGTTTCTCAGTTTCAGACTGCTGCTATTTGGGTTTGGGCAATTCTTGTAGAAGGTTGATTGCCCTGTGCACCGTAGGATATTTTGTACCATTTTCAGTTGCTGTTCACAAGATGTCAGGAGCCAGGAGCACTTTATCCTCTCCCATGTGTGACAGACAAAAATATTTCCAGAAATTGCCAAATACGCCTGGAGGAAAAATCACTCCTGGTTGAGAAGCTCTGCACTATTAGATATATGAATGGACAAATGAAAGAATGTCCTTCCGTGCATGGTCTACATTTTCAGTATACATGAGTTAGTATGACTTAATATGAATACCTTTCCTTCCTTTTTCTTCTATACAACATTATAGGCAATGCCATCTGTTTCTAAACTCTTTCAAAGGCACTACTAAGCATACCATGACTCACAAAATTTATTTGAATATGGCTCCGATGAACTATAACCACAATTACATGTTTCAATTTCTGTCTAAACTGTTATTAATAACACTAGATTGAATATTAAGGGAACACAGTGGATTCTATAGAATAGACAAACACATGTGACAGAAAAGTACTTCTGATGTCCCTCTGAATCATTGCCAGTATTTGCGTTATTCTAAATCAATAAAGCATATTTCTAAGTTATATTCATATGGGAATTGGGTGCAGTTTTTTAGGTCTTGACAGAGAATAATTACATTTACAATTACATTTACTTAAAAATGTAAATGTTATTGAACACTAGAAGTTTCTTTTTAAACATAAAATACCAATTAAATTTTTCTTTTTAAACATAAATACCAATTAAAATTTTTTTCATTAAAAGCAAAGATCAATTAAATTCTCTGACTTTGTAATTGACGCACATTTGAAATAAAATTAAAAATGTTTTGTTTTGGGGTGGTGCCTGTGGCTCAAGGAGTAGGGTGCCAGCCCCACGTACCAGAGGTGGTGGGTTCAAACCCAGCCCCAGCCAAAAACTGCAAAAAAAAAAAAAAGTTTTGTTTTTTACTTTTAGGTTCTGTACCAAAATTATAGTCATTATCTAACATAACTCTTTCTAAAATTTCATCTAATTCATAAACTCAATCAGATGGGTCATTGAATTAAACTTGTATTTAAAGAAAAAAAACCAGCAACGCAACCTCTGCATTTTCTGTTCTGAATAGCCTTCCTTAATCCTGTACAGGAAACAAAGCAAATATAAGGCTTTCTGAAATCAAGGCAAAGAATACATGATGGAATAAAGCCCTTTCTTTGTTTCACTCAAAATGTCAGTTTGCATCCTGGATGCCAGGTCTTTATCTAGCCCGTCTTACTTAATTTTTATACTCTTAACTCTTACAATTTTTATATCTTTAGTGAAATGACTATTTTCACTAAGGTTTTAGATAAGGAATTGTGAACTTGTATGTTAGATGCATATGATACAGAACTCTGTTAGAAGCCAAAGTATAAAGAGAACTAGTTAGAGAACTCGGTAAGAGAAAGCCAACGATTCAATGGAAAACTGGGCTAAGTATATGAAGAATCAACTCATAGGAGGAAAAATCTGAATGCCCAAGAAACATGAAAATGTGTTCGATCAGGCATATGCCAATATTATTTTAAATAAATTTTTACCACTTCTTGCTGCTGGTGGGAAAATAATTTGCAACATATAATAAAATTAAAGTTGTGTGTACTTTAATGAGTCAGCAATTCTACTCTAGGTATTCTCACACAGGTATAAGAGACTTATAAGGAATGTTCTTTCAGCATTATATGTATTACTGAAAAGTTATAAACAATCTAAGTAATTATTTATTTTTAATATAGTAATCATATTGATTATTCCTATTAAAATCAAGAATACTTTTACCAGGTTTCATCCATATTCTAAAGCCCTCTCAAATCTTTGTTCTTATTTTTATGGTGTCCAACATTCTACTTAACCTATTCATAAGCAAAGTCAATGCCTCTATTCATAACTGACTCCCTGAAGACATTAAAGATAACAAAATAACAATGCTGTCTCCAACAAATCTGACTTCAGTTATGATGGCATACACAGTAATATCCTAATAATATCTGTTTAGTTTCAAGTGAAACACAGGAGTGCCTATGCATGCATGTAAGTGTGCATAATTTTGTATTTGTGTTATCTCCCTAATTATGTAAATCACTAATACTTATTACTATGCTAATACCAAAAGATATATTTCAATAAAGGTTGCCATGAATTATTAATTTTTTTTTTTGCAGTTTTTGGCTGGGGCTGGGTTTTGGGTTTGAACCCGCCACCTCTGGTATATGGGGCCGGCGCCCTACTCCTTTGAGCCACAGGGCCGCAATGAATTATTAATTTTATTTATCACATATTTCAAACAATTTACAAGACAAAAGTGCTTATCTATCCACATTTTCTCTACATGTCATTTACAAAAATTACGTTAAAAATCTTGAAAATTAAAAGTATACACACATAGCATTGTAATTTCATGGGTCAATCAGTAGAATTTTAGTTGGAGCATACACATTCTTATGAGTGCTTCCATGTTGTTCTTTCTGAACGCTTAACAGAATTATTAATTTCAAGAACATCAGTCTCATTTTAATGATTAGCACATTATACAGTTAATTATTTTTATAAGTGCATTTTGAGATGTTTAACCTTAAACTTAAAAATTTACTAAAGTAGCCCAAATTTATAATTACTAAATAATTATGGCTGCTTTTATTAACTATATCTTTTGATCAGTAATTGCCGAATATTCATTACGTCCAGAGGAGGAAATTAAGTGTTCAGAATTTGGGGCCATAGCTTTAGATATTTTAAACATGCAAGCTCTACTTTTTTATATGTATTGTTTTGAAAATATAGAACAGAGTAAGTACATTTACAGTGGATAATAAACTAAGCTCTTATTTATCTCTAAGGTGTTTCTTTTTCAAAATATATATCAGACATGGGAGTGTAGCTCAGGTACAATGCATGCTTAGCATGTACGTGGCCCTGGGTTCAACCCCCAGCACCTCCAATTTTGGCCAGGTGTAGTGGCTCACGCCTGTAATCCTAGCACTCTGCTGAGGCAGGTGGATTGCTTGAGCTCATGAATTTGAGACTAGCCTGAGCAAAAGCAAGACCCTGTCTCTACTAAAAATAGAAAAACTGAGGCAAGAGGACTGCTTGAACCCAAGTATTAGAGGTTGCTATTGAGCTATGATGCCACAGCACTCTAACCAGGGCAACAGCTTGAGATTCTGTCTCAAAAAAAAAAAAAAAATACAGTGCATCTTACAAGGGTACATGTGAAATTTACTAGGTGTAGAATATAAATGTCTTAACACAATAACTCAGAAAATGCCGTGAAGGCTATGTTAACCAGTTTGATGAAAACATTTCAAATTGTATATAAAGGCAGCACATTGTACCCCATGATTGCATTAATGTACACACTTATGATTTAATTAAAAAAAATACACACACACATACATATATCAGGCTGGGTGCTGTGGCTTACATCTGTAATTCTAGTACCTGGGAGGCCGAGGAGAGTGGATCCCTTGAGCTCAGGAGTTCGAGACCAGCCTGAGCAAGAAAGAGACCCAATCTTACTAAAAACACACAAAAAATAAGCTAGAAGTTGTGGTGGGCACGTGCAGTCCCAACTACTCATGAGGCTAAGACAGGAGGATTGGCTGAACCCAGGAGTTTGAGGTTGCTGTGAGCTAGGCTGATGCCATGGCACTCTAGCCTGGGTAATAGAGTGAGACGTCTCAAAAAGGGAAAAAAAAAAAGGGCGCTGCCTGTGGGTCAAAGGAGTGGGGCACTGGTCCCATGTGCCAGAGGTGGCAGGTTCAAACCCAGCCCCAGCCAAAAACCTCAAAAAAAAAAAAAAAAAAGAAAAAAAGAAAAAAAATATATACAATATATATTGAAGTGTTTGGTATCTACTATAACATATATATCCATATACAATATATGATATATAAAATCATATGTGCTATCTATATCATTATATATATTTTATATATCTTAATGTGAAAATGTATGAGTCTAATCCCACTAATATTACAACTCAAAGGAGAGTTGAGAAAAATAAAGGAAAGAAAGATATGAATAAGCAAACAGCAGATATGTGGCAATTTGGAAGTATTTGGAATACAAATGTTATTTCTAAGTCAAGTACAGCTGACAAAGGAGACAAGTAACAATAGCTAATTTTGCCTAATAGAGGATAGGGATATTTATGTAGCATAGATTTGTATTTGTTAATTAGATTCACAACATACTCTTCAATGCCACAGAAATTAATGTGATAAGTAAGGTCTTAGGATACAAGACATTGTACATGTACATTGTATATTCAAGAGGAAATATTACTATGGCATTTCTAAGCAGCAAATTTAGTGTACACATTTTGTTTACATCATTATTGGAGAGAATCATAGGAGTTTATAACATATTTTCTCACTAATAAATTCTAACTTTTATTCTGAATTTTGATATATTAAACATTCCTTAAAAGTCTTCAGAACATTACAGTTTCATTAAAAATATTTCATATTGAAATTAATTTTTACTTATCACCACAGTAATTTTTTAATTTCCAAATATGTGTGAAAGTTTAAATTGGTAATGTTAGGTAGATAGGAAGGGATCAGGCTCTCCTAAGGAAAAAGGAAAATGATGGCAGCGGGCGATGGGTGGCCCAGGTCCCATCTAGGTTGCTGCTCACCTTAGTTCTGTCCAGAGCAATTTCTCACACCTGGGGAGGAGGAACATACCTACACGTCTACCAGTCAGAACTCAACTGCAAAAGGATGCAGAGGACTGTCTAGCCCACTGGCCAAGCTGCATAGCTGCAAAGGTGACTTAGAAAAATGTTAAAGCTAATTATCATGTCATTAGCTTAAATCTACATGAGGTTCACACCTCCATGGCCTTATAGAGATGCTCATGGGAGGTTTGCATGCACACGTAGTAGGACTCTGTGGTTCTAAAGTGACCTCTGAACCAGAAGGTGGGCCCAATTCAGATAGTATAAAACAAAACGCCTGGCCATGACCGAAGCGTTTTTTGCTGTGATAAGGGCTGTCACTGACTATGGCGAACATATCTTGCTTTGTACGCCTATATATTGCTCTTGCTCTGTAAACCTACCTTTCTCTTCCTCAATAAACTTTGCTTCACGCTTCCCTTGCTTTGGTGGACCTGGTTGTTCTTCAGCCAAGAGCATGGCAAGAATCAAGGATGCAAACAGCTACCTAAACCCTGACAGTGTAAATTATTGGGATGGAGATTGAACAGTAGAATATTAATAGTTTTACATATGTAATAAAGTGCTCTTTTTAGCATTAAATGATTTATACTTATTTGTCTTTTCTTTCCAGTTGGAAAATAAAGTCACAAAGATTTTGGCCACAGTTTCTTTGGCTTTTATTTTTCCCCACAGCACCAGATAAGAGTGTTCTACCTGTAAATACCAGGTCCACCCCTTCTCCCATAACATAAAATTGTAACGATTGACTTTATGCTGCTGTAACTTTTTGGCAGACATCCTTACCCATAACGATAGTCATGCTTGCTTTTAGAGGTATCATAATTATGTATTTAGAACTGTAAGTGTTCTCTAGTGGTAAGTCACAGATTTAAAGATTCCTTTACTAACTGATGTAGTTTACTGAGCAGAGCGCAGCATTTCCTGAAGAAAACAGCAGCTCACAGCCATGAGGTCAGAAGGACAGACACTATTACAGAGAGCAGAAGGTCATCAGAAAGTATAAGGACCTGCACTGGGTCATGTATGTCATGTAATTTTCCCTCTCCTGCCAACTCAGGTGCCATCCTGGAGAGAAGCAGGAGGAAAGGAAGAGAATCTGAAAGACGGGTCATATATAAGAGATGCCAACTCATACAAAGAGATCGGTGAACTCTTTGTTTCACAGTGAACTTTTCCCTCTCAATATCCAAACACAGGATTGTTTATTGAGGAATAAATGAAGAAGCTATCTGTGTGAAAATCAATATTTGATGCTAAGACAACATACCCACATAACTCTTTTTGTGTATTTATTATATTGACAACTATTTGCCTACTTAAGAATCCATGACAGTGTTTCTGAAAATGTGATTCTGCACATCAGTGGCATCAGTGTCACCTTAAAGTTTGAGAAGCATGGCTCTCGCATATAGAACTAGGAACGAATATATTAACCTTAGTTTTAATTCATTTCCATACTCACAGATATAACATTTATCTTTCGGTGTTGCAGCTTTACAAATGGACAGTTCCATGGATACAGCTTTATGAGACAGACAATTGAGAAAGTTGGCTGAATCATTTAAAAAAATTATGATTAGAAAAATCATACTGTTTGAATATTGCAAATTGCAAGTGCACAGCAGTTCTGAATGTATGTGAAATCCCAGCCTGTTATTTTCTACCAACGCCCACTGCCGCCAACGGTGGTAACTTGAAAATTTAAAACCTCCCTTATTTAACTTCCATTGTTTGTACCCTGTATTCTGTCTGCCAATCAAAACTATTCCTGGGGCAACATAGTTGGCAAACCAGGTGGTGCATTCATCCACTTAAACAGAAGTTGTTTGAAAACTATTGGAAGTGTTCCCATCTTTTCCTCCACACACACTCAGAAAGGGATGGCATCCGTGTATAGGACAAAGCTTTCTTTAAAGTACATTAAAAATAATGATAACATGACTTCAATGTTCTCCCGTAACTTTCTGCAAAGTCTCATTACCTTAACTTGTTTTTAATGGAGTGGAGCAGGGTAAGACTGCTAAGTAACATATTAAAATTTTAGTATGCAGTAAAAGCATGATTTTAAGAAAGTATAAAAAGATTGAGGGTGACAAAATGACTTTATAAGGTATATTTGGAGCAAAAGAATGAGCCAGGACAGGATAGTGCAGCTAGAGAACATAGTATAATATTGGTTGAGTGGAAACTAAAAAGGGAAACTTTTTAATTCCTACTGGTTTTGTTCCTTGTATATCAAGAAGAATGACATTCTTATCGCAAAGAATAAAGCAAACAGCAATGAGAGAATACCAGTACACTACATGCGTGAAGAAATTAGAAACCCCCCCAACTGCTCAGAATTCACCCTCTTGATGTAGATAAACATGTTAGGACACTAATAAAACAGATAAGTCAAGTGGCAAACCACTATGAGTGCTCCTGAAGATTGGTACGATGTAGTTTAGATTTTCATAAAAAAGTTAATTGTGAGAATGAAATTGAAAGTTTCCAAATATTTATTTCAGATGGCCTTAAAAAAATGCAGGGAGAAGCCACAGGCCTTTTTCAGTTAAAAAAAAAAGAATTTTGAAAGGAGAGTCAGTTGACACAGGTGCTTTGAAAAGACATACCCTGTTCTAGCCATTTATATTGTTAGATAAATACAAAAATGAAAGCACGCACATTCCAAATTTTAAAAACCCCTATTTGTTCTATAATTTGTGATCATGTTGAGCTTATATCTAGGATTGTGTACTAAGAAGGGCAAATAACCTTTCTTATGCAATTCAAAGGTTAGTTTTGACATTTTTAGGTTATAACCTTAAGACTAGAATACATTTTTCATAGGAAACATTCATTCAACCCTTTACTATAGAAAATCATGTTTTTACTCCAAGTAGTAAACTGTATTTGTCTCAGTAATAAAAAGACCAACAACTAAACACAGAAAATTGGGAAATAATGTAGCAAGCAGTGCATAGCAAAGTAAATAAAAATTATTCTGAAGCAAATAAAAAAAAAACCCATACTTATTCAAATGAAGAATGCAAATTAAGATGGCAATGAGATTTGTTTTTCTTGCTTAAAAGATCGAAAAGATTTATGACACATTGAATAGCCAAGTTGTGGGGGAACAAAATCTTCATACTACTGATGAGGATGCTCTGTGAAGAGCAATTAAGCCACATTTACCAAAATGACAAATGCCATTTTTTCACAGCCATTCTACTTCTATGAACTTACCCTATATTTACTGTGAGTAAAATGACATGCAGAAAGTTACATTCTGTCATCTTGCAGGAATAGCAAAACTTGAAAACAAACTAAATGCTCATTAATTGAATTTTTCATTAAATAAGTTATAGTACATCCTTAGAACAGCAGGCAAGGGTAAAATTAAAAAAGAGAGAGAAAGCTCTTTAAATATAATATAGAAAATAATTGTCAGTATATATGATTAAGTGAAACAGTTGAACAGTTCAGAAAAACGGTTTACAGTATTCTTTTTTTTTTGAGACAGAGTCTCACTTTATCGCCCACAGTAGAGTGCTGTATCGTCACAGCTCACAGCAACCTCCAACTCCTAGGCTTAGGCGATTCTCTTGCCTCAGCCTCCCGAGTAGCTGGGATTACAGAGTAGCTGGGACTACAGGCGCCCACCACAACACCGGGCTAGTTTTTGTTGCAGATTTGCCGGGGCTGGGTTTGAACCTGCCACCTTCGGTATATGGGGCTGGCACCCTACCACTGAGCCATAGGCGCCGCACGGTTTACAGTAGTATTCTAATAGCTGTTCTTTTTAAGAGTACAAGAGATCAAAAAAATACATATCCTATCCTTGGAAGGCTACCTAGCAAACTACAAACAAACTTTAGCAGAATATGGAGAAAGAAACTATGTGGCTGAAAGACAGTGATGCACAGGAGGGATTATGCCTTTTGATGCTTTTAAATTTTGTACACTACGAAAGTACTATCTATCAAACAAATTTTATTTTATTTATTTTTTTGAGACAGAGACTTGCTTTGTACCCTTCGGTAGAGTGCTCTGGCGTCATAGCTCACAGCAACCTCAAACTCTAGGGCTCAAGTGATGCTCTAGCCTCAGCTTTCCCAAGTAGCTGGGACTACCGGAGCATGCCACAACGTCCAGCTATTTTGAGAGATTGCATATAGGATCCGTGATTTTAGAATCACGTGATCTAGAATCCATGTGTTCAGGCAATCCACCCACCTCAGCCTCCCAGAGTGCTAGGATTCCAGGTGTGGGCCACCGCATCTGGCTATCAAATACATTTTAAAAAACATTTAAAAATAAATTTTAAAAAATGATTTATACGGTGGCGCCTGTGGCTCAAAGGAGTAGGGCACCGGCCCCATATGCTGGAGGTGGCGGGTTCAAACCCAGCCCCGGCCAAAAAAACTGCAAAAAAAAAAAAAAAAAAAAATTTATACATTTAAACTTTGTTATATGAGGATGAATCTACTCCCAAATCAATAATAACAAGCCCAGTACTGCCTCACTGATAGAGTACTAATTAATTCATCTTGTATAAGACTGTAGATGTTAAAATTAGAAACTGAAATAAAATATGAATGAAAACAGCTGCACAGACCAATACTTAACCCACACTACACATGAAATACTGTGATAATCCGTATTATATTCTACTGTACCCTACACTGTCTTATTCTATTCGATTTTACCCATTCAGTTGATTTCATAACCTATCAATGGGTCATCAGCAACAATTTGTAGAATAGTTTTTTCGACTGTCTCCTTTTCTTCACCCCTACTACTACAGTCCTAATCCAGGACAACCTTGCTCCTCAGTAACCACCCAACCACCACCCCTGTTTTTGGTTCTTTGCTCCTCAGATCTAGGAGTTTGTTAGCCACTTTTCTTTAGTGGTATCCACCTCTTTCAAAAATACTGTATAATCTCTTTAAAGTGGCATCAAAGTCTCCATGTAATGGGCTACCTTTTAATATTACTGAATTTGTTATTTTCCCCACACTTCATGCTACTAATCACCTTCATATCTGTGTTTTTGTTGCCTCTTCCTTTCTGGAACCCTTTTCCGTTCCCACACACACATTCCACTCTATCAATTCCTGCACGTCTTTTAAAGATCCAGCTCAAGCTCACACCCTTCAGGAGATAGTCCCTGGATCAAAGTCTCTAAACTTGTGACAAGGGACGGGGGAGAAATTCTACTCACTGCAAGGAAATCCTCAGCACTTAAAACCCATGAACTGATCGTCCTTAGCCAGTCCGGTCTTTACAAAGAACTGGCATATGTTCTTCTGCAGGTCACCCTGTAGCTGGATTACTTCTCCATATTCTGGATGCTCAATTAACAGTACTATTGTAGGCAAATTTCTTAAACACTTTCACTAATTTCTTTTTACCGTAATCATCAGTGATCCCCTGAACAGTACTAAGGGTCTTCCTGCCGTTTCTTGGAATTCTTATATGGCTATAATCCTCAGTGCCACCAGGAAGCAGGTCATCATCTTTACTTGCATCAACCAAGGGGTCGAAAGAGTGGAGGTTCTGGATAGCGGACATAGGATATGATTACTTTTCCTCAGTGGGAACTGCCCGCAGAAGGCGCAGGCGCGAGAAGGCAGCCTGTGGGAAGGAGCTACGGGAAGCGAGGAGGCTCAAATGGGAGCCTGCCGAGTCCGCGGCCTGTTTCGTGACTTTTTTTGTAGAGACAGAGTCTTACTTCATTGCCCTCGGTAGAGTGCAGTGGTGTCACAGCTCACAGCAATCTCCAGCTCTTGGGCTTAAGCGATTCTCTTGCCTCAGCCTCCCGAGTAGCTGGGACTACAGGCGCCCGCCGCAACGCCCGGCTATTTTTCTGTTTTGCAGTTCAGCCGAGGCTGGGTTTGAATCCGCCACCTTCGGTATATGGGGCCGGCGCCCTTTTCAATGAGCCACAGGCACCGGTGCCCTACTCGATTCGCCACAGGCACAGCCCCTTTATTTTTTTTAAGGCTGGATTATTTATTATTATTATTATTATTTTTTTTTTTTGTAGAGACAGAGTCTCACTTTATCGCCCTGGGTAGAGTGCCGTGGCGTCACACAGCTCACAGCAACCTCCATCTCCTGGGCTTAGGCGATTCTCTTGCCTCAGCCTCCCGAGTAGCTGGGACTACAGGTGCCTGCCATAATGCTCAGCTACCAGGGCCGAGTTTGAATCCTCCACCCTCGGTATATGGGGCCGGCGCCCTGCTCCCTGAGCCACAGGCGCTGCTCCCCGCCCCCTTTTTTTCTTTTGAGACAGAGTCTCATTATGTCGCCCTGGGTAGAGAACCATGGCATCACAGCTCACAGCAACCTCCAGCTCTTGGGCTTAAGCGATTCTCTTGCCTCAGCCTCCTGAGATACCCGGCTATTTTTCTGTTTTGCAGCCGAAGCCGGGTTTGAACCCGCCACCTTTGGTATATGGCGCCGGCACCCTTTTCAATGAGCCAAAGGCACCGCCTGTTTTGTGACTTTTTAAAAATGGTCATTCTTACAAGAGTAACGTAAGATAGTTTTAATTTGCATTTCCCTGATAATTATTAAAGTTGAACATTTTTCATTTGTTTTGTTGGCCATTTCTCTTTTGAGAAGAGTCTGTTTGTGTCTTTTTTCCCACTTTTTAATTTTTTTTTCTTGTTAATTTGTATGAGCGCTTTGTATATTCTGGATATTAGCCCCTCTTTCTTTTCTTTTTTTTATTTATTGTTGGGGATTCATTGAGGGTACAATTAACCAGGTTACACTGATTGCATTTGTTAGGTAAAGTCCCTCTTACAATCGTGTCTTGCCCCCCAAAGGTGTGGCACACACCAAGACCCTACCCCCTGCCTCTTTCCCTCTCTCTGCTCTTCCTTTCCCCACCCCTCCCTCCGTCTCTCTCTCTCTGCTCTCCCTTTTCCCCACCCCCACCGTGGCATTAATTGTGCTCCTTGGAGTTTAGCCTTTTGTTGTATGGATAGTTTGTAAATATTTTCTTCTATACTGTAGGTTGTCTACTTTTACTCTGTTGATAATTTCCTTGGCTATGCAGAAACTTGTTAGTTTAATTAAGTCCCATTTGTTTATTTTTCTTGTTGCTATATTTATTTGGGTGATATTACTCATACATTCTTTGCTTAAGTCAATGTCTAAAAGAGTTTTTCCTATATTTTTTTTCTAATTTTTATGGTTTCAGGTCTTACATAAGGTCTTTATTCTATCTTGAGTTAATTTTTGTATATAGTAAAAGATAGTGCTACCAGGTCGCATGCTGGGTGGAATGGGATCTCCAGACAGAGAGGACTGCATTGACCAGAGCACCTATGCAAGATGGAACAGGCCCCCTGGAGTGTGGTGCAGGGTGGGGTGCACTGGTTGAGCAGGGTGTGTATGGGGGATGGCACCCAGACATCTGTGTAGGCTGGAGTGGGTTCGTGGCATGCAGTCTGCTCAGGTTCAAAGGTCGTGGCTCTGCTGGCTTTTTTCCCACTCAGGACCTTCCAGACAGTTGTGGTGACTACAGTCTATGTGTCCTGGCAGTGGGTAGTATACACCAAGGGCTAAAGGTGCAAGTTCCACCCAGCTCTTGTGGGAAATGGCCAGGCCACAGACGTGGGCACCAGCCCCATGGTATCCTACTCCACCTAAGGCCACCAGCAGAGGTGGCAGTGGTGGGGCACATGTCACTTGCTCACAGGGCACACAACTGCTCTTCCCTGTCCACCTGACAAGGGCAAGCACAGGGCAACAGTGACAGATCTGACCCCTGGCCAAATGCAGCCTTCCCAGGTTGGGATGTTCCAACGGCACCAGCTGCAGTGCTCAGAGCTCCCAAGCCGGCTATCCCTCCTCTCTGGAGAAACACAGCTGCACAACCTACAGTCAGGTCTGTGTATTAGTCTGCAGGCCCGCAGCAGTGATGGGGCCCTCCCATTCCTCCTGCTGGAGTGTGCTCACATATGGGCTTCTTCACTAATTACCTTCAGTCCTGCCAAGCTGCTCATCTCACCTCTGTCTTCTTCTCTTCACTCACGTTTCCTCTCTGGAATCCTAATGGTCACACTTAGACTATTGATCCAAAGGTGGTTATCTAGTTGCTACTTTCGATATCTCCACAAGAGCAGTGCTATGCAGGCTGCTTCTAGTTGGTCATATTGGCCCCCTTGCTTTAAAACATTTACCTTTTCATCTCTGCCCGACTCGTCCAAAATTCAGAAACTCTTATGGAGGATACTTGCTTTTATGGCAATATAATTATTTGCACAGGTTCAGTAAATATATGTCATCCTTGTAATAGGACATAATTGAGAAAATGGATTAAATAACCAAGGCTTTGACCAGAATGCCATATTTGAGAATTATGTGCACAGAATCAGATGTAATTCAGACCATTTTAAACAACTACAGTGGACTTTATGGAGCTAATGCTTCCAAAGCCTCTTGTGAAAACTGTCCTGGTACCTGGTTTACAGAATTCCCAGTCTTGCAGTTGAGTCAGGAAGGTCTTTTCCTGGAAGGCTAAGGAAATATAACTTATTTGGGGGAACTGGGAAACAGAATTCAAGCCCAGAACTTGACATAAGATTTTACCCGAACTACCTATAGATTCAATTGAATTATTCTAAGTTCAATAGACTTTTTTTTCTTTTGCAGTTTTTGGCCAGGGTCGAGTTTGAACCCGCCACCTATGGTGTATGGGGCCAGTGCCCTACTCCTTTGAGCTACAGGCACCGCCCAGGTCAACAGACTTTTAAAAGTCCTATCCTATCTAAGATTTCATTTTATTAAAGCACTTTATTGAGGTATAATTGATAAAAAGCTATACATATTTCTGTGTATAACTTAATGCGTTTAGAGATAAAGTATACACATGTAAAACCATCAACATAATTTATGCCATTATCTGCACATTTTACCCCCACATTGTTGTTTACTGTTATTATTATTATTATTTTGTAATAAGAACACTTAACTTATGATCTCTTTTGGCAAACTTCTAAATATACGGTACAGTATTAGTAACTACAAGCACTAGGCTGCACGGTAGATCTCCAGGATTTACCTAAAGAATCCTTACAAAAACTATCAGCCACACAAATTTTACTTTTTATTTTGTTTTTATTTTTTAAATTTAGTATTCGAAACTTCTCTATTTGCCCCTAAGAAGGGGATGAACATATTGAAGACTCAAGGTTCTATGAAACCTCTATCTAATTCTTCAGAAATATATTGTTGACCCAGTGGTGCTGTGGTATAAAACATCTCAAAAATACCGGATACTTGAAAAGTCCATACTTGGTGTACTTCTTGCATCTAATATTGTTGTAATGCAGAGAAGACAGCTTAAGCACAGTCTATAAGTCAAAAATCTTCAGAATATGACTGTCGGGTCACGCTGTGATGGAAAAATATGTGCTGGTAAGTAAAAACTGAGACGAAAACGCATGGAAAGTCTGAAGCAAGGAGAAATACTCAAGTTTTCCAATGGCCTTATCTACATTAATTCGGGACAACTCCCCTTTTGTCGTCCTGGATAATACTAGTCGCAGATTATTTGCATTATGAGAAGAAAATGCAGTTAATCTCGCTCGTCGATTTGTTAGAAGTATATTTGATATAGTGAGTAAATACTCAGATATATGGCAAACATACGTAATTGTTGGATAAATTATATAGTGCTATGTACAATTTCACATGAGGAAACACTTGTGTGGCATGTTAGCAAATGATCTTTGAATATTTCCAGACGTATCAAGGTGGCAATCAAATAGTCCATAAAATGCTACATGGATGAAAACCTCTGTCTATTTTTTCATGTTTGCCATTTAAAGTCTCTTTGTGATGGAAGACAGTAGAAAGCTTTCACATTCAGAGTTAGCCATGTCCATTCTTTTCAATTTATTGCTGGGAGATGAAAGAAAGAAATCTGTGTAACTGGTCACAGTATTGGTTGCACGGTGGGTTGGTATTATTTAGTCCTTCAACTATAGTAGGATTTTGTATCCAATCCACTTTAGTTGGGAAAGAAAATAAATTCTTGCAAAGTCCAGGCGTTTAATGTCTTTTGGATCTGTTTTTTCAAATTAGGCATTTCTGTTAAGTACTGAAAATTCAACAATGGAAATAGAATCCAATCCAATAGGAAAAAATGAAGTGAATGTAACAGAGGAAGTAAATTTGGGCATTTGGTCTTTGCTGCACCTCTGGATTTTAAAAAAATGAGTCTGTCCTTTTATATTTTAGTCAAAGAAGTAGATGATAATGCATTTGTCAGAGCAATTTCAAAAGTCATAAGCAGTCAGCAAGATTTGAAAGTCATTTCAAGTAGTCCACAGCACTTAAAAGTTATTATCACTGGTCAACAACATGTAAAATATTTAATATGAAGTAGTTGGTTTAAAGATACTGTATTTACAATGATAGATGATAGTTTAAGATGGTTATTGATGAAAAATAGGTGGTAACTATATAATATAAAAGATATAAATGAATCTTCAATTTTATGAAATTTTGAAACTTGCTTTTAAGAGATGTTTAATTAAAGCAAAGTTTCTGCTGCATATTTTTTTAAACCATACTATTATTTGGCCCTTGAAATTGCTGCTGCTGGTATGGTTGGAAAAAAATGGGTGGTGGCCCAGATGTTACGAAATAAGTAGGATACGCTCCTTCAGCAGCAAAATACGGGGCAGGCTGATAAAAACAAGTTACGTTGTTTGTATTGGGTAAAATATTCTGTTCTCCAAGTACTTTTAAGGCCATAATGGTGATCATATTGAGAGTTTGCCTCCTTTCGTGACCCATGAGGCAAACGGTGCTTTCATTTACAACTCCACGCAGCGTCATAAGGTAATCATATTTACTCTTTTCTTCACCTATAAAATGGTTGCGGAGGTAAGACTCAATTTTCTTTTGCTGTTCAGCAACATCAGGAAAATCAATAAAGAATCTAGAGCACATGTAACGCTCAAGGGTCTTGATTTCTGCTTCACAAGCTGGCTTGAAATCACGAACCAGCAAGTTGCTATACTTTAAAAGGCCACCACCTCTAATCTCTTCGGGTTTTCTGGTAGATATAAGCTTATTTTGCAAATGTGTCATTGCTTCTTTAAAGTCTCCATACATGCTTTCAGCTACTACCTCAGGACAGCATTCTTTGGTGAGCTTAACTTTTTTGTCACCATAGAACTGTAACATGGTATCCAAAATAATTTGAAAGGAATCTACGCTAAATTCAAATTGCCGTCTCAGTGAATTCACAAATTTAAGCTCTACATTCTTTCCAGTGTTATTTGAAAGAGAGATGAGACTCCAACGATCATGCTTATTGCAAACTTTGACCATCTTTTGCACATAAGCCTCTTTCATGGTCCTTAGAGTCATCTTATCCTTTTTTACACCTTTCGGCAAAAAATCAAGCAGACACCCAAGAACCGCGTCCTTAACAACCTGAAAGTCGTGATCGGTTGGAAGCTGAACACGAAAAATAATGTCAAGATCTTTATAACTGACTCCACTACCACTTGCAAGTACGTAACTTGCTGTGGAACCATTCAATCGGCTATCTCTAACGAGAATTCCTTGCTCTATGAGCTGATCTTTCACAACATAAATAATATCTTTCGGTTTTACCTCCAGTGTAGGGAAATGCCCGCGTCCGTGAATCGGAATTACTTCATCTAACACTCGATCGAGAGTGGAAACTTGTTCCCAAGTGAGGTCGCTGAATCTGAGTTCGGACATCGTGAATTCAGTAGATCGAATCGAAAGGATTACTTTCGAGGATGTAACACAGTCAATATAAGTCAGAGGCTCCTTCGGGGAAGGTAAGGACTTTCATTGTATGGAATCAAGTCACAAACCAACCAGGAAGGCCTTCTGATACAAGTTCTTTATCCTTACTGTTTCTTCCCGGATGAGTTTTCACCCAACAGTTCGTCTTCCCTCTGTCCGCCAAGACTTAGGCTCTAAGGACAGCGGTAAAGGCCGGGAACAGCGCGAAGGCTGAGGGACGCTGTCGGGCGGAAGGCTGAGCGGCGTTCGGATGGGCGATGCAATAAAGGGTAGAAGGTTAAGCGGGTGACGAAAGCTGTGGGCGCCGGGTTCCAGTGGATGAGCGTGCAGGACGCAAGGGGGGGGTGAAGGACGCGAGGGGGGCACGTCGTGGCGTGACCTTTGCCCCGGGGTCCCCTCCCGCCCCCAAGCGTCTGGAAGCCCCCCCTAACACGCGCTCCTCGTGGCCATTTTGGCGTTCTCCAAGACAACGGAAAGTTTAAAAGGCCTATAAGGTCAAGTACCGTTGTTCCGCACCTGCGTAAATAAGGCCAGCCTTATTTTATCGACAACAAATTCTCACTCTATCTTTGATCAAAAGGAGTGTGAGGGTAGAGATAGATTTTATGGTTCAATAAAAACACCTTTGCGCACCCTTGTGAGTTACCAGAATGTAGTCCTGTTTGCTGTCTTTGATATATTTGGCATTTCTTTGTAAATTATTGATACGTGATGTTGTCTGTTTCGGATCGGATCCCGCTGTCTCAAACATTGTCAGTGCTTACCACTTTTCAACCCTTTAATATCTGACTACAATTCTCCAAACTAACTTTTCCACTTTTTCTCCTGTCCTCCTGACTTGGCATCCCTGAGAACGAAAAATTGACTGTTTTGGCTCGGTGCCGGTAGCACTGTTGTTATGGCGCCAGCCACGGGCACTCAGGCTGGCGGGGTTCGAGCCCTGCCCAGACCAGCTAAAGAACAATGACAACTGCAACAACAACAAAAAATAGCCGGGCGGGCGTAGGGCAGCGCCTGTAGCTCACAGGAGTAGGGCGCTGGCTCCATATACCGTAGGTAGCGGGTTCAAACCCGGCCCCGTCCAAAAACTGCAAAAAAAAAAAAAAAAAAAAGAGAAGAAATAGCTGGCGTTGTCGTGGACCCCTGTAGTTCCAGCTACTTTGTAGGCTGAGCTAAGAGAATCGCTTAAGCCTAACAGTTTGAGGTTGCTGTGAGCTGTGACGCCCTCACACTCTACTGAATGCAACATAGTGAGACTGTCTTAAAAAAAAAAAAAAAATAGGGTGGCACCTGTGGCTCAGTGCATAGGGTGCCAGCCCCGTATACCGAGGGTGGCTGGTTTGAATCCAGCCCCAGCCAAACTGCAACAAAAAATAGCCGGGTGTTGTGGCAGGCGCCTGTGGTCCCAGCTACTTGGGAGGCTGAGGCAGGAGAATCGCATAAGCCCGGTGGAGGTTGCTGTGAGCTGTGATGCCACAGCACTCTACCGAGGGCGATAAAGAGACACTCTGTCTCTACAAAAATAAAATAAAATAATAAAAATTGACTGCCCAGATATTATTGAGATTTTGGTTGTCTTATAGCTACCTGCCCTTTCCTCCTCAGTATCTAAAGAAGCCCTATAAGCTGAAGCTTGATAACTGATATGAACTGGAAAGGAATCATCACCTTGGCAAATTGTACATGGACAACATTCTTGTGCCTGTATCTGCTACCGTGGGGACCACCTATGAAGTTCATTGAACTCTCACATCTTCCATGGTCTGCCCCAGGAAATAAACATGACTATGGATGATCTTACTGAAGCAGTTATGCCTTTGCCATCACTGAAAACATTTAAACTGAAAACCAGGAAAGCCATTAGATTGCCTCTGCTGTCCTTACTCTACCTTCTATGAATGCATCCAGCCTAACCTGTAGAACTCTTGACTGGCTGACTGCTGTACTCAAACACTGAGTTTATAACTTGCTTCAACCATTAATCTTTATCTTTCTTCTTACTTTCTTAGAAATCCCCTTTATTAAATGCCCGATTGTTCACAATATCCAGCAAATATCCTCTATTACCAAGTCTCAGAGCTGGTTCAACTAGTCCTTCAAAAACAGAAAGCTGCTGAAATGAGCTACCTAAACTAGCTTTCCTAAGTTATTCATTGGGAACACTGGTTTTCTGTAAACAGAAGTGGGAACTCACAGAGACAGCCTTAACATTGTCCTCAGCTTAACTAAACTTGAGACAGGTTTATTCCTGACTTTAGGCCTGACCTCCCTTTTCTTAAGAGCATTTACTTTAAAAACCTATGGTAAATCCTTTCTCTATCTTTTTGAGATATAAATCTTCTCTCAGCCTCTTGCCAGTTTTATACCCTAGGAATGCCTTTCTCAAGGACCTGGGGAGCCATCCCTTTGAGATATAATCATTAAGGAAGATAGCATCTTTATTTGCCAGTCTCTGTGGTAGGGTAGGAATCTAACTTTCATAAGCGCCAATTAGCAAACAGTAACTGGCCTAATGACACTGACCAATCTGATACAGGACAGGTGGCGCCCAGCCAGCTCAGCCAAGCTGAGCTGGAGGACCTGCTGCCTCAGCCCTGGTGGTGTTGGTGCCCTGGCAGCCCGCAGAGGAATCAGCTGGCTGGAGGGTAGGCAAGGGGAGGCGCCTCCATAGGAGGCCCAGTAGCCAGAGAGGCCAGACAGCTGCTGGGGAGACACCAGTACCTTAGGTCTCCCTCCCCTTGCACTTGCAGCTGAACAAGGACGGCCCTGCTCCCCATTTCCTAGGCCTGACCAATTTCATGTAAATTTCCTAGGCCTGGGACTGAAAGGGATTATAGCCATTCATTTGCTACTGACTTCCAGCTAAATGTAACTACTGAGGACCCCATAAGACTATATATACCCCTGGACAAAGAGCCAGGGTCACCTGGGTTCTCTCTGCCAGGAGCCTTGGTGTTTTTGTATTCTTTTCTATTCTGTACATAAATCCTGTCTTACCACTGATCTGCCTACTGAAGATGAGATTCCATTATAAAATCTAGCCCCCCAACTTCCTTTAGTATTTTCCCACTAACCTGCCCCAGCAATGAAATGCTCTTTGGTCTTTTGTTTCAAAATAATTGAGTTTATTTTTCCTCTAAAAAAATTTTTGGGGCAGCACCTGTGGCTCAAAGGAGTAAGGCGCCGGCCCTATATACTGGAGGTGGTGGGTTCAAACTCAGCCCTGGCCAAAAAAAAAAGAAAAAACTTTTTTTGAATGAAGTCTCTTGCCTGTTAAGTTGTCCTGTGCAATTTTTCTTTGACAACACTCACAGCAATGTGAACATACACAGAAAAGGCTTTTGGTATTCAGTTACTTTAATGGTCAGTCACTAAAATTGAGTCCTTTGGTAGTATTCAGTGTTGATTTGACATTATGGGCAATTATGTTTCTTACAGAGTAAGGAAGACCCAGCAGAGCCACGTGTTGTTTATTTATAAACCACAGAAGAAAAGTCCTTCTTCAGTGGAGGGAAAAACACCTTCCCTGTCATCAAGATGAAAGTATTTCAGTCAGTAATCCTTAACATAAAATTATGTGTTCCCCCCTCACCTCATAGTTTAATAAAAAGTTTGGAAAGCAGTAGTTAGGCAGTTTTATATCACATAAATAGTATACCTCTAGTTCATTATTGAAACCATTCATTAAAGATTAAAAACATCAGATCCTTTCCAGAAATTCTAAACTGGTCCCTGGATCTTAGCATTCAATTATCATTTCTGAAATCTGAAATCAACATATTTTATGTCTAAATTGAGAATCCATTTGAAAATCAAAATTCAAAGGCATGCCTTCTAGTAGGCTGACGGATGGGAAAGGGCTGTGATTACGCCTAATTTTCACCCTCTACATCACGATCTCATTGATTATGTTTCTCAGCTTGCCAAGGGTTCTGTGAGGTGATTTTCAAGATGAATATTGCTATTTGCAGGATTTCCTGAATAGGAATATTTCGGGAGTAAATTGCACAAACCAAGTGATGTGCAGTCAATTTTCACTCCAGCATAAACAATGTATTAGAACAGAGCCCTTAAGGCTTTTTTTATTTGGGTTTCATTACACAGCTAGCTGCATTTCATCAATAAGCATGAAGCACCAGCCAGGCAAAAACTGAGGCTCACAGAGGGTATTACATATTTTTCTAACAGGTGCTCAGAGTTTGACTAGAGAAAACAAATGACCTGAATGGCAAACCCTCAGGCCCTTTGTTTCAGAGGTAGCCATGGCTGCCACGGCCAGACAAAGAAAGTTTCTTTAACTTGACAAATGAAAACAGGGCTCTGGTTGCTTGCACGTCTACTTTCCTTGCATTAATTAATTCTTAAGATTTTCTACAAGGCAGTTTCTTTGACTGAGTAAAAAAATGGACATGTCCTCAAAACTGTTTTGAAACTTTATTTTTGATGTTCAATAGTTTAAAGCTAAGGAAAGCAAAGTCCATTTTCCCAACATTCTTTAATTGACAATTTTAACATCTTTAAGCAGAGTGCTACAGGAGCCTGTAAAGACTAAAATCCCGTATCTTCAAGCAGAAACTCTCTGTGCAATCTTAATAAATCATTTATCAGACAATGAAGGAGAGAGAAGCCAGACAGAGGGATAAAGCAATAGGCAAGTTACTAAATTATTAACTCAAGTCACCATTTTCTAATTACAAACTAGAGATTTGAGACTTATTGGGAGAAACTTTCAAGTAGTCTTTTGGATACAGGTATCAGCAGAAGAAAAAGGCAAAATGAAATATTTTTGAAATCTGCACTGCGTACATAAAAAAACTCAGAATATGCATGGTGGACTGAAGTCAAGGTCTTTTCTGCCATGGACAAAGCAGCTGCCTCTTTCCTACAATGATTTCGACCAAGCTGCAAGAGGCAAATATGACTATACACAGTAGTGATTGGTGACTTCTAGCTTTGTTAAGAGTAAGTGATTAACACAGTTGAGAGTGGCTTTCACTCCAAACTACAAGGACCCATTTGGCAGAAATGTATGAACCCTGGACAATCAGAGACCCAAGGCAGGTTTTTGATATTTGAAAACCTTTTGGGGTGGAGGCACAGATCAGGACTAAAATCAGTTTGGTTGAGTCAACAGGATCTATTTGCGTCAGAGGATTTTGTTATGTTTTCTCTTAAATAAATCCCATGAATACAGATAGGTAACATTTAGTATATTTTTCATGATTTCAAAGAACAGGCCTATTTTAACTAAAGATTTAAGTAGAGGAATATGCTTTTACCTGTGAGCTACAAAATACTATTCGTGGTTGGGAGGAAAGAATTTATGGTTTTTCCTCTTTGCAATACTAAATTGAGGACTTTTAAAAATATACTCGATCCAAGATAATTGAAAATCTGGCTGAGGTTGTTGTTTATTGGGCCAAATACCTGTCCTTCTTATTAGGATTCTTTGTTGAGTAATGAAAAAAGTAAGTATTGATGAGATATACTTGCCCTGGTCAATAATACAAGCTAGTTAAATACCTCAGAGGACACTAGGTGGAGAAATGGAAGGGATCCTAGGACCAGTGGCTTCTCTGAATAGACAATGTGCTTTGCACTCACCCAGTCTTGCCCCTTTTAACTCTAGTGCAGGGTGACTGGGCCATCAGAAGTCATGCTTTAGTGTCAAGAACTCCACTGTGCCATTAATGTGAAGGCTTTTGTTATTCATCCTATGTGTATTTTCTTAAGGCAATTGAGTTTGTTATTAGATAAAGCCCATGAGTTTGATTGGTCAACCCAAGACCTCATCACCACTGGCTGAGCAGATTGACTATTACATAGGTAAAATGATGTCTGTCTACCTGTGACTTACACGATGCCATTTCGTAGAGAGTGGGTAACAAATTGGTAGATCCAAATGAAGGGGAAATGTAAGGTAAAAGTGGTGGAGTGTACTTTGCTAATCTATCTCATTTTAGTTATAGCAAGGCTCTGTCTCCTCATTCTCATTCAAACCCATCTTACCCAAACTTTTGCTTTCTCTTCTCTCAAAGATTCTAAAACTTCTTTTTATCTCTGACTTCCCTTCATCAAAATGGTAACTAAATGGAGCTTAAAATGTTAGGTTTTTACAATCCCAGAAAGCAAATGAATTTAACAATTTGACTCAATGTTTTAAAAGGACAACTTTATTCAAGGAAGTTACTTATCTTTTTTAGTCTGAACTTGCCCAACATTACATTAACTAATAGGTTCTGCTTTTAATTGAACGGGTTTATTTGATTGGCTACTTAAAGATTTTGGCCCCCAAGGACATAAAAAACAGGGCAGCATGTTGGGACAAATATTTGGAATAGGCTTGTAAAAGAGAGAAAAAATAGGAACAATCAACATGTTCAGGGACACTGAAAGGAGGAGATGATTGGGGAGATGGTTGGGGATGATTGGGGATGAACATTTTTTTTTTCTTTTTGAGACAGAGCCTCAAGCTTTCACCCTGGGTAGAGTACGGTGGCATCACAGCTCACAGCAACCTCCAACTCCTGAGCTCAAGCGAGTCTCCTGTCTCTGCCTCCCAAGTAGCTGGGACCACAGGTGCCCACCACAACGCCTGGCTATTTTTGGTTGTAGCCGTCATTGTTGTTTGGCGGGCCCAGGCTGGATTCGAACTTCCCAGCTCAGGTGTATGTGGCTGGCGCCTTAGCTGCTTGAGCCATAGGGGCCAAGCCAGGAGGAGATGATTGTATCTAATTGGCAAGGTTGTTCTGAAGCCATAGTCTTACCTATAGCATCTCGTTACGATTATAGGTGCCTTGGTACCATCTTTGCTGATGGGACTGTTTGAATGTAAGTGAGAGAGCAGAGAAAAGTAAGGGGATGCCCTTTGCATTCACAGGGTATAATAAGCGATTCAAGTCTATAAAATTTAAGTATAAGTCCACAGACAAAATCAACTAGAGATGGGTACAGAGGTTTATAAGAAATCATACCAGGGATTCTAACTCTGCATGGGGTATGGAAGAAAATTTTGAAGAGCAAACACCTTTAAACAATGGAGAAAAATTCACCATGCTAAGAAAACTGAAAGAAGTCATTTAAAGAAGAGAAAAAAGTAAGAACACATATATGGTATCAAAGCACTTGGATGTAAAGCTACCACACAATTTGGTGTGGCTAAAATATAAGGGGAGATTGTTGGAAGAATATCAGAATAGAAAAGCAAACTGGAGTCTGTCTGAGAGGGCTTTATGATGTCTACTCAAAAGCCTAGACATTATTTTGTAGGTACCTAATCTCTTAGACAACTTCAATTCTGGATAAGGAATCTACAAATATGCGTTAAGTAAAATTAAAGCAGGGATGGAAAGAAGATAATAGTAACAAATACTGTATAAATGTTCTAGTGATAACGAGTTTAGTGATGATATTATTTTTAGTAAACGCTGAAAGCAAAAGCCTGAATAAGCTAGTCAAATAATATAATGATTAATACCATTATAACAAAAATGATAGTAACGATGACAAATATTCTCTGCTTGGCTAAGCTTGAGTCAGGCTCCTGATCTTCTCTGAGGCCCATCTATAAACTTCCTTATTAAATCCAGTTTTAGTCCTTCAATATCACGTTGGTTCTTCATCTTCCTCTAACCTCCAAGTGATGTCCGATCACCCTGGCCTACTTTCAGTAAGAATCCTGTTAGTTGGATTAGCCAGAATCTCCCCCTTGCCCAATATTCACTCAGTAATTTTCCATCCACTGATTCGTATCTTGCTCTATGGCTATAAATTCCCACTTTCCCATGATATATTTGAGGTGAAGCCCAATATTTCTCTCTCTCCTGCATGACCCCACTGAAGTGGTCCCGGTAACCATTGTGATGATCCTGAATAAAGTCTTCCTTACTACACTTTAAAAGTGATAATTTTTTCTTGAACAACGATAATGAACAAGGAACTTAATTCAATGATATTGCCGTGCTTTTAGAAAACAATATTTAAAGCAAAAAATTCCTACCTTAATGTCAAATGGTCCTGTTTGATTTGGTTGGTTATAAATTTCCAACTGCTTCCTAATAGGAGAAAGCCACAGAAGCAGATGATTTAACTGCTCTTCAAGGTCTTCAAGCTTTTTTCCAAGCTGTCCAAGGTCTTTTATGTGAGCTTCAATTTCTCCTTTTTTCTCAGGTAAAGCCCTAGAAACCTGAAAGAAAAAAAATATAAAAGGTAAATAATCCTCAAGGTATAAACAAAAAATAAAAACAGGGTGGCACCTGTGGCTCAAAGGATTAGGGCTCTGGCCCCATATACCGGAGGTGGTGGGTTTAAACGCAGCCCTGGCCAAAAAAAAAAACCTGCAAAAAATAAAAACATTATTTTCAAAAGTTATTTATTATATTCTACATTTAGTAACTTTCACCTGTACTCTTCTAAGATGCACCGTAGGTGTGGTCCCACCAATTACCCTCCCTCCCCCCATCCTTCCCCCTCCCCTCCCCTCCCTTTCCCCTTATTCTTGTGCTATGATTGGGTTATAGCTTTCATATGAAAGCTATAAATTAGTTTCATAGTGGGGCTGAGTACATTGGATACTTTTTCTTCCGTTCTTGAGATACTTTGCTAAGAAGAATATGTTCCAGCTCCATCCATGCAAACATGAAAGAGGTAAAGTCTCCATCTTTCTTTAAGGCTGCATAATATTCCATGGTGTACATAAAAAGAAAATGCCATGAAAGCTATGTTAACCAGTTTGATGGAAGTATTTCAAATTGTGTAAAACCAGCACATAGTGCCCCATGATTGCATTAATGTACACAGCTATGATTTA
>CAUYRH010152370.1:0-17358 GCA_963574655.1 Perodicticus potto
TGAAAACGTTTCAGATTGTATATGAAGTCAGCACATTGTGCCCCATGATTGCACTAATGTACACAATTATGATTTAATAAAAAAAAGTAGATACACAATTGAAAGATGTAAGTAATGGAATAAATCACAAAATGTGAAAAAGGAAACGTTTTGGTTATGTATATGTGGTTAACACTTAATCACAAAATGTGAAAGAGTAAAAGTTTTGGTTATATATGTGTCGTTAAAACTTATTTGTTATCAGCTTAAAAGAGATTCTCATAATTATGGAATGTTTTTGTTGGCTGTGGTGGTGTGATTTTTTTTGCTTTTTGTCTTTTTTTTTCCTTTTAGACAGAGTCTCACTTTCTTGTCCTCAGTAAAGTGCTATGACATCATACCTCACAGCAACCTCAAACTCTTGGGCTCGTTATTCTCTTGCTGCAGCCTCCCAAGTAGCTGGGACTACTGGCACTCAATACCTGGCTACTTTTTAGGGACAGGGTCTTGCTCTAGCTCAGGCTGGTCTTGAACTCATCAAGTCAAGCGATTCACCTGCCTTGGTCTCCCAGAGTGTTAGGATTATAATTATGGCATGTTTAATGTGAGCCTCATGGTAATCACAAAGATAACATCTATAGAATACATTAAAAAAAGGATAAAAGAATCAAAAGACATCATAAAAAAAATCAATGAAACACAAAAAAAAGACAAAAGAGGATAAGAGAAATTAGAAAACTACAGGATAGACAGAATACAATAAACAAAATGGTAATACAAAATCCTTCTCTATCACTCATTAATTTAAATTAAGTGGATTAAATTCTTCAATAAGGACAAAGAGTGAATAAATGAATTTAAAAAAATAACTATATGCTTTCTTTTAGACTTATTTTATATTTCCGGATACACACAGACCAAAAATAAAGGGAAGGAAAAGATACTCCAAGCAAATGGTGAAAAGAACAAAGCAGAGATAGCTATAATCACATTAGACAAAGAGACTTTAAGTCAAAAACTGTCACAAGAAATAAAGACGGACATTTAGTATTAATGAAACACTCAACTTATCAAGGAGATGCAACAATTATAAATACACATGCAGCTCACATAGGAGTGCATAAAGAAATTAAGCAAACATTGACATACCTGAAGGTGGACATAGACAGTAATCTACTAATAGCAGGAGATTGTAACATCCCATTTTCAATAATGGATATAACATTCAGACAGAAAATCAATGAGTAAATAGTGAATTTAAACAAGAGTATAAACTGAATTGACCCAAAAGATATATACAGAACATTCTACTCAACAGCAATAGAATATATAATTCTTCTCAAATGTGGATAAAATATTCCCCAATATAGATCAGATTTTATTTTGCAATATATAAGGTCTGACAATTAAGTTAGTAAACTCATCTTCGAAAAAATGCTGTGTATCTCATTGCTGAATATCGCTATGCTCATTTTTGAAGTACTCCACTTGGGAAGCTATGCACTGATGCCAGTGGCTAGTCCATCCTTCAAATGTTTGAAACTCTTTTTCTGGAATGGCCATCAGAGCTGTCATTAATCAGCCCTGACAATTAAGTGTACAAACATGCCACCATGAGCTTATATCAGCAGCACTGTACAAATGTCTTGGTAAGGTTTTATAACCTTGATTTATCAGTGTCTCACAGCTGTGTTCATGTCAACATATGGAGGTATCTTGCTGGCTAGCATTCAATATTGCTGTTGAATGTTTTGGGGTGCTATACAAGGACAGATTCGATGGTCATTCCTGAAAAAGAGTTTTAAACTTGCTTCACAGGGTTGTACTAGATACTGGCATAGGTGTATAACTTCCTAAGTGGAGTGCTTCCACTTAGTGACTGTAGTGATATTTAACAAAGAGATATGAAACAGTATTTCTAGACTGAATTCCCAAACTCAATTGTCACAACTTATACTCCTTAACAAATTTAAGAAGATTTAAATCATAGTATGTGTTTATTCCTACCACAACTCATGAAACTAGAATTCGATAGCAAAGATGAATTGGAAAAGTCATGGATATATGGTAATTAAACAACACACTCTTAAATAACCAATAAATCAAATGAATAATCAAATGAGAATCATAAAATATCTTGAAAGAAATGAAGATGAAAACACAATCTATCACAGCTGATGGGATAGAGCACAAGTGGTACTATGACAGAAGCTTTAACTGAAATATGACTGCATTTAAAAATAAAATGATATGCAGTGTTTCTTCTTCTGTGACTGGCTTATTTCACTGAGCATATGTCCATGTTTGTCTGTGTTGTCACATATGTCAGAATTTCCTTTTTTAAAGTGGAATAATATTGGATTGTATGTATATGCCATAGTTTTTCATCTAGTTACACATTGACAGGTTGTTCCTTGGCTTGGCTATTATGAGTACAGCTGTAATGCTCAAATACTGCCTGATCCCACTTAGATGAGGTATCTGAGAAAGTCAAACCCACCAAAGTATAGAGTAGACTGGTGGTTATCAAAAGTTCTAGGAGTTTCAGTTCAAAGGAGGTACAATTCCAATCATGTAAGATGAATAAGTTTTAAAGAGCTGCTACAGAGCAGAGTGCCTATAGTTAATAGCGTTATACATGAAACATTTGTTAATGTTAGGGTTAGGGTTAGATTTTATGTTAAGTGTTCTTACCACAAAAAAGTAAACAACAGAAAGAAAACACTAAGGGTAGGAGGAAACCTTTGGAGGTGATGACTATGTGTATTACCTTAAATATGATAATAGTTTTATGAGTTTAAGCATGTATCTAAAATCTCTTCACTGCATACATTAAATATGTGCACTTTCTTGTATTAAACTAAAATAAAGCTGTTTAGAAAGGCAGAAAATTTACACCAAAATTCAAAATTGCCCCCACAATACATTAGCAAAATAAGGAACATATAAAGAGTAAATAAACCTATTCTGGAGATAAGTGGGGGGAGAATAATAGCTCCCCAAAGATGTTCATATTCTAATGCACCATAACCTTTGAATATGTTATATTACATGATAAAAAGGACTTTGCAGCTATGATTATGGTGAAGGATTTTGAGATGAGACAATTATTCCGGAGTATCTCTGGGTTGTCCAGTCTAATCTTGTGGATCTCTAAAAACGGATAAACATTCCTGGATAGGTTAGAGGAATGTGATTTGAGAGGGACTCAACTTACCATGCATAGCTTCACAAATGGAGGAAAAAGAATTCTTGTGACACTTAGAAGCTAGAAACAGCCATCAGCTAACACCTTCCAAGAGAAGAAGAATCCCAGTCCTGTAACTGAAAAGAATTGAATTTTGTCAACAACCTGAAGGAGAAGGGAATTGACACTCATCTATAGCATTCAAAATGGACTGTCTGAAAAAAGAAAAAGAAAAGAAAAGAAACAAAATGGACTGTTCGACTCCCAACACCTTGATTTTAGCACTCTGAAAGCTATCTTGCACTTTGCACCTATAGAATTATACAACAGTAGGTTTGCATTGTTTTAGTTGCTAAACTTGTGCAATAGAAAACTAATACAGAGAGTGAAAGTGATTTAACATTCAAAAAATTAACAGTAAAATTTGACAAAAAGAAAAGAAATCATATGGTCAACAAAAATGCATATGAAAGAATTATTTATTTGATAACATTCCATGTGTGCTTATGTAAAGAAAGCCCTTAGTTAATGATAAATAAACTCATTTTTACTAAGGAAAGACCCTTCTTTACTATAATAAAGGTTGTTTTAAAAGAGCTACATCAGCCTAGGTATAGTGGCTCATGCCTATAATTCTAGCACTTTGGAGACTGAGGCAGGAGGATTGTTTGAGACCACAAGTTTAAATTCAACCTGAGCAACATGGCCAGACCCTGTTTGTACAACAAACAGAAAACTGGGCACATGCTGTAGTCCTCACTACTTGGGAGACTGAGCTAGGTGCTTTGCTCCAGCCCAAGAATTTAAAGTGAGCTATGATGATGTCACTGCACTCTAGCCCAGGCAACAGAGTGAGACCCTGTCTCAAATAACTAAATAAATAGATAACAAAAGAATTAGATCAAAAATTCTCCCGAATGGTGAAATGTTAAAATACTTTTCTTACATAATGAAAATAGGCAAGGATGCCCACTTTTATCATTTTGAAATGAAGATAACTCTGGCCAAATAATAAAAAAAGGGGTCAACATTGTAGATTGATAGGAACATTTTCCCCAATCCTCCATTTATCTCTTAATGTATGCTTTTGCAAGAAATAGAGTTTATTACTATTCTCTTGATTATGGATAGGTTTTGTGAATTGTTTTGGCCCGTAGCATATGTTAGAAGTGACAAGATAACAGTTCTCAGGACAGGCCTCAAGGTAGTTTGCATGCTTTCTCTCTCTTAGACCATTGCTTTCACAATGTGAAAAAGCCTGAATTAGTCTGTTACATAATTGAAACTCTCACTAGCAAATCTAGGAAAATATATGATCAGCTGATACCCACTGACCCAAAACCAGATGAGAAAGCCTAACGAATGTTATAGAGGCACTTAACTGACCCTGAGCTGACTCTAAATACATGAGTGAGTCCAAAAAAGACCAAAATAAAAGTCCACAGTGTCACGAACACTAATCACTAATTTTATTTTATGTGTTTTATTTTTTTCTTATCTCCTTCATTTTTCTCTGTAGCACACTTGACACACGTTACTTTTTTGTGTGTGTATTATCAAGTAGATTGTTTTAAAAAATTAGTTTAATAAATTTAGAGTGTACAAATGATTTTTTGTTACACAGATTAATTATACAGTGGGGAAGTCTAAGCTTTTGGTGTATTTGTCACCTGAACAGTGTATAATGTACCTGGTTTTCATCTGTTCCATCTTCCCCCTTCTGTGTTTCCAATATCCATCGAGTCACTTTGTATGACCACCCACACCCATTGCTCAGCTCCCACTTATAAGTGAAAACATGTATCATTTTATTTTGGGACAACGGCTTCCAGTTTCACCCAAGTTGCTGCAGAGGACATTATTTAATTTGCTTTTGTGGCTGAGTAGTATTCCATTGTTAGTTTGTGTGTGTATCTTTCTCAAAAGTAAACATAACAAACAATATATATGTGCGTGTAAGTATATCCCATAATTTCTTTATCCATTCATCAGTTGATGGGCACTTTGGCTGGGGCCATATATTTGCAATTGTGAATTGGGCTGAAATAAACATATGAGTGTGTGGGGGGGTACTTTTTTTATAGGATGACTTATTTTCTGTTGCATAGATGCCAGTAATGGGATTGCTGTATCCAATGGCAGGGGTGCATTTAGTTCTCTGAGAAATCTCCATGCTATTTTGTCCATAGAGGTTACATTAATTGACATTCCCACCCACAGTGTATAAGTGTTCCCTTTTCACCACATCCATGTTGTCATCTATTGTTATTTTGGCTATTAAATAATGGCCATTCTGACAGGGGTAAGGTGGTATCTCATTGTGGTTTTAATTTGCATTTCCCTGGTGACCAGTGATGTTAAGGCATTTGTTTCTCTTCTTTTGAAAACTCTTTTTTTATTTTCTTTCTTTGCTTTTATTAAGTTATATACATATAGATCACGAATACATTTATGCATTTGTGGGGTACAATGTGTTAATTTTTTATACAATTTGGAGTGCTTACATCAAACTAATTAATATAGCTTTTAATATAGCTTTTGCCTCATTTACTTGATTATTGTATTAATGCATTTATGTTGCATGCTTGATAGATTTGACTTGTACCCTTGCAATATGCTCCATAGGTGTGAACACACCATTTACCCCCCCTCTCCCCTCCCCTTCCTTCCCCTTCCATTTCTCTCCTTCATCCTGGGCTACATCTACAGAACATTTCATCCTAACAAAACTGAATTCACATTCTTCTCATCAGCCCATGGAACATCCTCAAAACCTGATCACATCTTAGGTTATAAGTCTAACCTCAACAAATTTTTAAAAATAGAAAATTTATGCCTTGTATCTTCTTGGATCATCATGGAATAAAAGTTGAACTCAGTAACAACAGGAAACGGAAAACTCACACAAAGACGTGGAAACTGACTAATCTTATGCTGAATGATATCTGGGTCATAGATGAGATTAAGAAAGAAATTACCAAATTTTTGGAACAAAACGATAACAGAGATATGAACAACCAGAACCTGTGGGATACTGCAAAGGCAGGCCTAAGAGGGAAATTTATAGCATTGCAAGCCTTCCTCAAGAGAACTGAAAGAGAGCAAAGTCAACAACTTAAAAGGACATCTCAAGCAACTGAAAAAGGAAGAAAATTCCAACCTCAAACCCAATAGAAGAAAAGAAATAACCAAAATTAGAGCAGAATTAAATTAAATCAAAACCAAAAGAATTATACAACAGATCAATGAATCAAAAAGTTGTTGTTTTGAAAAGGTAAATATAATAGATAAACCTTTGGCTAACCTAACCAGAAATAAGAGAGTAAAATCCCTAATTCCATCAATCAGATATGACAGAGACAAGGTAACCAGAGATGCCTCAGAAATTGAAAAACTCCTCAATGAATATTACTAAAAAGCTCTATTCTCAGAAAGATGAAAATCTGAAGGACCAATACTTGAAAGCATGCCACCTTCCTAGACTTAGCCAGGAAGAAGTGGAAATGTTGAACAGGCCTATATCAAGTTCTGAAATTGCTTCAACTATACAAATTCTCCCCAAAAAACTTTCTGTTCATATCTTTTAAATGGGATTACTATCTGTTTTCTTTTTGTTTTTCTTTCTTATTTGTTTGAGTGCCCTACAGATTCTGGACATCAATTCATTTTCTGATGTGTAACTTGTAAATATATTCTCCCATTCCACAGGTTGTCTATGTACTCTGTTGATTATTTCTTTTTCTATGCAGAAGCTTCTTAGTTCAATTGATTCCTATTTATTTATTTTTGTTTTTGTTGCTTTTTCTTTTGCCATCTTAGTTATAAATTCTTCACGTAAGTCAATGTTAAGATAGTGTCTCCTAGGTTTCCTTCTCATATTTTTATGGTTTCATGTCCTACATTTAAACTTTTATCTATCTTTGGTTAAATTTTATATGTAATGAGAGACAGGAATCCAGTGCATTTTTCTGCATGCAGCTGTCCAATGTTTCTAGTTCAGCAACCATTTAAGAATAGAGTGTCCTTTCCTTGACAAATGTTTTTCTCCACTCTATCAAAGATCAGTTGATTGTAAGTATTTGGGGTTGTTTCTGGTTTCCTATTCTGTTTCCTTGTTCTTCATCTACTGTAATACCATTACCATGCTGATATTGCCTTGTAATATAATTTGAAGCCAGTTAAGTCTGGTTGCCTCCAGATTCGTTGTTTTTGCGTAGGATTGATTCACCTATTCATGTTAATTTTTGGATCCATATAAATTTTAGGATTATTTTTTCTAATTCTGTGAAAGATATTAGTATTTTGATAGGAATTGCATTGAATCTGTAAATTACTCAGGAAATACGGGCATTTTAACAATATTAATTCTTTTCCATAATCAGCAGTTTTGTGTCACTCAGTTTAAGATGCCTTGATCTTCAACATTATTGTAATAATAGATAAATGATAAAGAAGATTAAGGTCTTTGTAAAAATACAACACACTTCCATTCTCTAGGAGGTAGTGATTTATATTCAACAATTATCACATGCCTGCAAGTAATTTACATGTAAATGTTTAATTCAATAGCTTAGTTAACATAATTGTAAATGTCTTAAGATTATACTTACTGAAATGTTCTAATACTAACATTATGTCTGGGTAAGATTTACTGACCACTGAACTTGTGCCCAGGCAACAATTGACTATGTCTAATGAAGTTGGATGAAAAATTTTATTCACCAGTTGTGATGGAGGAGAGCATCAAACAAATAGTAACTTAATAGTGATGAATAAATGATAATGTTAAAAACATTAACAATCTGTTTATGACCTAAGGAAAAGGAATACTATATTTAGCATATATTTCATTTTATGTGGTAGAGAAAAAGAAGGTGCCTCTATGTTCTGTTAGCTAAAATCTGACAAATTCAACATTTTCTCCACTGCTCAGTTTCCATAGTTCTTTGCCTCTGCACTACTACATTTATCTTAAAAAAGAAGGACCAACAAAAATAAGTACTCCCTACCTATCCATCTTTATAACTTAATGCTTGTCTATGACTGCAACATTGCACATTAATGTTTCAAGTAAAATCTATAGGTCAATAAATATCCTGCTTGAAACACAGCACCAATCTTATGTACTGTTAGGTACCCTTTCCCTGATAACCATATTTTTAGATTCTAAATATATTTTTTCCAGATGATTCTGTCAGTATGCTGCATGTTAGAAAACACTGAAAATGATCAGCATGAATTGAACTTGATTGATGACCACCTTATGTAAATATAACTGTCATTATAAATCCAGGGGTCACAGATCTTTGAAAAAATAATCCTCATATCACATTACCCACAAAAGTAAAATAAATTACAGTGCAAAGTTTTTCACATTCTAAACGACAGATAATATTTCTTCCCACTATTTCAGAAAAACACTACATTGAAATGTCTATCCAATTAGAGATTTGTCCAAAAAGATTACAAATTTGCAATATGTGATAACCTAAATAGTTGTGTTAGCAAAACATTGTAAAGGAAGTTTCTTAAATACTCTGAGTTTCAAATTATTTTCTTGTAGAATATACTAATGGCAGGCAATTACTAAGGCCAAGAGAAAGTCATACTTAAAAGTTTGCTCCTTTCCTGCATTGGATATTATATTCAGCACTTAAGAAACACTGCCTCAATTAATATAAATTTAATCACAATCTCACCTAAATGAAGTAAGAGATACTGCTTCATATAGGTACATGATAAATACCAGTCTATATATTATATTTCATCTTGTTGGAAATAAGACAAAAGTTTCATAGTTCTACTTCTATTGTTTTTTATGTTAACACTGAATGCTAAAAAAATCCTAAACCACCCCAATCACTGCTAAGCAAAATATATTGGATTACCTTTACTTTCTACCAGACTTATTGGCACACCTTTGTAAAATTTCTCAGAAAAGAAACCACATCACATAAATCAAAAGCATGTGCCACACGGCCAAACAGAGGAGAGTTTAATATAACAATTTTTAGTAATTTATCTTCATAACCGTGTAATTGTTCTGCTTGAAAAAGAATGAAATATCACCTTCGAAGTTAGTATAACTTTTGGTCACCTTACAACTTTTAGATGGATACTTAGATCTCATGGTCCAATATATTGACCAGAAATACAAAATTTGTCAAAATACACTAACTGAAATCAATTGACCTGATAAGCTCCTTTAATTCCTGTTATTTGCTGAAACTGTAAACTTCATTACTTGTCCTTTTATAGTCTTACATACCCCTTATTCTTCATCCCACATTTAATATATCTCTTTATTTTTTAAGGAAAAAATAATATAGTAAAGAAAGCAATTTGTGGCAGTTATCTGTCTTAAGAAACACCAATATTTGTAAGAAATTTTCCCAGAATTAGAACATTTACAAAAATTCCGTTAGACCATTTGTCCAAAAATGTGTGGATGTGTTGTAAAAGTTGGAAAACCACAGCAGGACCTGTTCCTTTTAACAGCACCAAATGCAGTGATGGAACTATGAGTAGATCTCACCAGGACCCAATGTATCTGCTCTAAGAGAAATAAAGGGAGTCAGAATGAGTATCACCTGTGGTAAAAACCTTCTATATACATTGTCAAAAAAAAAATCATAGAACATGGTTGAGATATGCTCACATATATAAACCCTGGAGATAAAAAAGTATAAGCAGACAAACACAACAATATGATTAACATATAAATATTATCAAATAATCCTAGAGTGATCCTTAGGCATATCACAAATGTTCTGAAAGTTTTGCTTCATTGCTAGCCATACAAATGATTACAAAGCTACAGACAGATATGAATTCTAATTTTGTCAAGTCTTTAGTAATATCTAATTTCTAAATATTCCTATTCCAACATGCACATTCTTTAAAGGATCATTCCTGTGTTTACATTGCTTTATTGTGATTTGAAGTAAGTTAGATATCCCAACTTATTAGTATTGGACTCAGACAATGTAAAATTAAATAATATAATCACATTTTTCCTTGCAAAAAAGAATAAAGCATACACAATGAAAAGATGTGTACCATGCTATGATTATCTGGAACATTCCATGTATATCTCAAGCTTATTTGACATTTTCAAATTCATGGGTAAATCGATGATTCTGCATCCATCTTCTTCTATGAAGAAAATAAAACCATCATTTTCAATTATTCTTCTGTGTGCTAACTAAACATAGAGAAAAGGCAAGGTGTAGTTTAAATATCATTGGGGAATGAGTAAACATAATATTGTCTGCCTCCAAAGAACCATCGTAATGATCCGAAAGAGGCATGGGAATAAACAGGAGAGTTTAATCTTTATTTCCACACTGCAAGTATCGACATGGACTCTTCTGTCTATCCTCACTGACACTAAGCTCTCAAGATTGTATCGTTAAGCATTATGATCTATGGGTCTTGTAAATGCCCAGCTCTGTGGGTAAGTGCAAGCGCTTTGAATTTCAACCTCACGTGTTTTCTTTATTGGTCTGTGGATATTGCCTCTGAGATCTAGTTATATTTCCCAGTATGTCAGCATTCGGTGTAAATTCTCTCAGTAGTCAGCAGGTTGCAATTGTTGGGAGTAGGGTTCTAAGAACTCACATAGAGAAAGATGAAGCTTCCTGTTCAGAGGTCCATGTGAGCAATAAGAAAGTCTTCTGGCTCCAGTTCAGGGTTATTGTCTTTGACCATCAAGCAGGACGCTGTGGCAACTTCAAGCTTACAGTATTAACAAAGCAACAAAACAGCACAAAGGAATCTGCCTTGAGTTGGTTGAATATGACCAGACAATGTGAAAATAGCATAAATTCTCTTCCATACTGCCATAGGTGACAATATGGTAAAACAATATTTACCAAACTAATGTATATATGTGTCTACATACAAGTGTAATTGAAAAAGATAGTATCTTAAAATACTGAAAAATTTCCTTTTCAGTAAAAGCAAAAGTAAAATGATCTCTCTCTCTCTCTTTCTCCCTGTGCTCCACCAAGTATAATATCTGAAAGTTTGTTTTATAAGACATTCCAAATTAGACATTAAAGTCAGGATACTTGTTATTTCCACTGATATTTTTATTTATAACTCTAAAGAAAAAAGATAACATTAACAAAAATGGTAATAAAATCACCTACATCGGCAGAAACAAAATGGGTTCAGGTTCCTTTGCATGGTCTAGATGTTGACATAACCAGCAAGCAGATTGGTTAGTCAGTGTAGTGTGGCCAGGGTTTGAAGAACTCATATAAAGAGATTCTGAGTCTACATCCAACCCGTTTGAGTAACAATAAGGGTTAGTAAGAGCAAGGCATAGTTTGAAAGAATTAGAAAGAAGGATTATAGAAAGAATGAGAAATGTTGAGGTGATCTCCACTCAGTTTCTAATATACAGTTCTTGAAGCAGGGGGCTTAAGAGAAAAAGGTGTTTAAAAATGACCATTTTAGGGGGGAGTGAAATTCTCCTCATAATTCTAGATTATAGAAATTAGGAATTATACATTTTAAAACTGCGGTTTCTAGATCTATGATCTTGAGTAAAAGTTTTCTGCTTCGTGAAGCCATCTGCCTCAGAGACCAGAAGGCTGGCTCTGCAAATCCTTACCTTCAGGTCATCCTCCAATCATCCTGTTGTGTTTTGGAATAGCTAACAAATTCAAGGGGATTTTTCTTTTAACTTTTTGCAAAGTAGGTAGTTAACAGTACCTACTGTTACTGTCCCTACTTCATAGGGACCTTTCCAGTGGAGTGACAGTGCACGTCTTCTTTTAAAATCTTTGATGCACACATGAGCTCTAGGTCAAACAGGGTGGCAAATCCTGTCAGGTGGCAGAGGCCACGCTCCTTTCATCTGCGACAACATGAGAGCCTGGTGGAACCAGTCCATGTAAGACAAGACGTGGCATCCACAACCAGAGGAGAAACATCATACAACTTCTGTCAGTGAGTAGTCAAGTGAACAGAGACAAAACAAAACAATCAAAACCTCCATGGAAGCTCAAGGACTATTTTTTGTTTAGGCAAACTCACTGGAAAGAAATTTTTCCCTCTGTTTTGAAAGCAGGGATGATGCTAGATATTTTCTAAGTGACATGCTAGAGCAATATTATGGTCAAACCCTACGGTTTGATTCCACAGATGACATTCTTATATATCTTAACTAGTGCTAACACTCACCCTTGTGATGTCAATGATTGACAAATCACCAAAGGTTGTGAATGGCTCACAAGCCAGGCCTGTGCAACTTGGGGTAGCTTACTTGCTACTTTTGTTAAGTTGCTAGCCACTAAAGATTGCATATGGACAAAAAAAAAATCTGAACCTACTTGATTAACAATATCAAACTCTGTAACTGCCAGAACTTCACCAAGACCTTTTGTAACCTGTTCTGTTCCCACAGACTGGGCACATGTACACTAGAGTTGTGGAAGTGCCAGTGAGGAAGAAGAGGCACAGAAAACTCCAGACTAGAAGCTCTCAGGTTCCAACTTGACCCTATCTATAAATTACTCTGGTCTTAACATTTTGTGTAGTAGTTCTCTCCTAAATAATAACAATATCATAGATTTGATTATCTGACATCCTTCGTTACCAGGTACTCCATTTTAAAAGCCAGACAAATCAAAAACTTGTCTTTGGTTAATAAAGTGGTACCAAGCAAATGCACTAGATTTGACATTATAAAAAATACACTTCTATTTCAAAATTTTAAGTTATTTTGGTGTTTAAGACTCCTTGCCTAGCATTTTGAACTCGTAAGATTTAAAAGACAATTTTGAATCTCTACATGATAATAGAACAAAACTTCAATATTAGCATGCAAGCCTTCATAACTTCTGTTAGAAATTATCCTCAGTCTAGCCTCTTGTATAGTTGAAAATTATATATGAAAACTACTGGCTCCTGGATGCAATAATATTCCAACAAGGAAGAGCAAAATGCTCATCACTCAGGGAAGGTAGATTATGATCTACACTTTTAGAAAATAAAATAAGATTTCTCCATCAGATAAATGAAGACTTATTTCCAAGAATGGAAGACTAGTTTAATGGGGTATGGAAAAAATGTGCTTAAATATGTTCTTCTATGCTTATTAATTCTATTTATAATCTATGTTCTTGTTTCTCTTTTCAGATTTCTTGCTGCTAGACTACTAGCCTGATCTGTCTCTCCAAAGCTATCCACCCAGCATTTAAGGAGTGAAACATCTAGGGAAATTTCAGACAGGGAGAATGAAGGAGTTAAGGAAATTTCACCCTAAAATATAATTCCCTGGTGTAAAAAATACTTTGAATTGAAGACCATTCAAAATCAAACAACACTGGAATATTATTTTCCTCTAAATATATCAATTGAACTGGCCCGATTAGAAGATCAAAGGGACAATTAACTCCCCTTTCCCCTTCCTATTTTCTCAAAATATTTCAGAAATAAAGGTCAGGAATGTGGATGGACCTGGCCTAAATCATTTAGGTTAGAAACACCTGTCTCCTGGGTTAATCTACAAGTCAATATATTAGTCCTCCACTCATTTGGCCTCCCTAGCAACTGTTTATCCCCCATATTCCCCAATTTTTCCTCTCTTCTTGAATGGCCTATATAAAGATCTCTTATCTAAAAAAATAAATAAATAAATTACCAATATCCCATCTCTTAACCAAAATTTCATCATATATTCACCTCCACAGGTAAACAAATATATTTTTACATACTTGTAATAATGACAAGTAAAAAAAGCCAATAGGTACTTTATAAAACCTGTCAGACAATATGGACAATAATTATGTATATATGCTCCAGGTTCTATTTATCATCAATACAATTTCAAATTCATAAGAATTTTCTAATTTATATAATTGTTACAAGTTACAGAAGTTAAAATGTCTCTTAAATATATGTATACTTAAGAGCTTATAATTAGCTTACACACACACATACACAGACACATATATATTCTACTCATTATAGCTACCGTGCAAATTCAGAAGTTTCAGCTCTAAAGAATTGGGGTAATTAGATTCAAATCCCTACCCAACCACTTCTTAAAGAAATTCAAGTAGAAGAGTGATTTAGACTCTCTAAGCCCAGATTTCTTTACTTGCAAAACAAAGATAGCATTATTTTTATTTATAGCATTATTTATATACCACATAATTAATTTTTAATTCATGAAAAATTCCTAGGAAATATTATCTATATAGCACTTAAGAAGTAAATGGAATTTAAAAGTATAAATACAAAATGGGGCTGTTATTGGGGCAGTCTGGTGAGAGATGTCCTCTTGGTTCCTTATCCCTGTTGGTGATGAATACCACACCACTGGAATGTCTAAGGATTAACAGAAGCACACTCAGCTAAGGAAAAGCACTTGGAACAACGTGTCCTATTTGAAAGCATAATATCATATAAGAAAAAGTATTAAGGTTTTTGAGTAACTGATTTTGAAACTACTCATTTGTTTTCAAGTAATTAAATGAGATAGAAAAAATGTATCTTTTCAGTTAATTTCAGTTCTTCAAAAATTTTTCATATGGAATTCTTTCTAATTACTGTTATGTCAGAGAAATAGTCTTTGGTTTGTCTCTGTTTTCTAACACAAGGTGCTTCTTTTCCAAGGCACCTGCTCTATTTCTGTCTTACCCCAAATCGTTTAAGCTGCCAAAAACTGACTTCTTGGCATTAGGTTTCACAACACTTAAAATTTTATAAGCTTTTCTGATAATTATAAACTTTTCAATCCAGAGGGCTATGGAAAGTACAATATAAGCAAAATACAGGGGTGCCAAAAATGCATACACATTTTCAGAAAGAAAAATGATTACATTTAAAATAAAATTATAATGTATTTTCTTTATATTGTAATAAATTTGAAAAACTTAGAACTTTTGTAGCCATTTTTCTTATTTCCAAGCTTATATTATCAATTTATTGAATTATCATTCTTGCAACTTCTTATCATGTCTACATTATTTCACTAAGTAAAATCTCTTTCACAAGGATTCTGTACATTAATCACAACTAGATTGTTTAAAATTACTTAAATAGACTGTTTAAAACCATTAGAAAACAGTTTTTCAAGATTTCTATTTTATTTTATGCAACAAAAATATGCAACTTGTCCTACATACTTGGAGGACAAGTTTATACTACAACAGTTAATGATATATTTTTTCCCACTTTGTTGGAATTTTACTTTTTATATACTTTTTATGGTATTATTAAGTGAAATGCTGGAAATAAGTAATAGAACATTTTGTTGCTCAAATTTTTTGTTTCTTTGGAGCACTCCACATAAATATAAATAACATTATTTTAAGTGATAGAATAAATATTAATTCAAATATTGTATATACCTATAGATTTTTGCTTCATTTAAAGCTATAAACAAAAGTATAATCTTCAAAAGCTCTCTCCCAGAAAAGAATATTACCTTAACAATCAATTAAAAGATTTGAATCTAATGTGTATACATAGCATTTGATTTGACTTGGAATGAGTAATTACCAGATTAAAAATAAAACACTTTTGTAATAGTTTTATCTAGAGCCAATATTAAATATGGAAATAGGAATTTTATGTTTGTAGCCTTGATTCTATTTTTAACCATAATTAAAATATAGTGGGTGGTATTCTGCTGTAAACTTTTTCTACCCAGAAACGCTGCAGCACAGCCTTTACAGAAAACGTGTCCTTCCTTTCCTCTATGAATTTTGACCAAATAATCTCTTCAAAGAAACTATGAAACAATGGCATTATAATTACACTTAAAATTATATAGTTTCTTCTTTCTATATGAGCTATTGCAAGAAAATTAAATGGCTGATGGTATGTGACAATTACTTAGAATGACAGGCATTAGGGTAAAACCAGGACTGGAAGCTGTGTCATCTTACGGAAAGTTTAGTGATCTATTTAAAATTCAATTATCTTTTTTTTTCTTCATAAAACAAAAATACATTGTCACTTAAAAATCACACACACACAAAGGGGAAAAAAAGCTTTTTAGAAGAATTCAAAGATAATCAATATTAAGTTCCTGATGTATACATGATAGAGCTTGAGTTTTTTCCTCCCTCCCTTCCTTTCTACCTACTGTCATGCATACTTGTCTTTCTTTTTGTTCACCACATCCCACCTCTTCAGTGCTGTCTCTTCTGATTATTTGCCTGTTGCCCTTTATTCCCCACACCGGCCTGTCTACACCCTGCTCTGCATATCTGGGACTAGGAATCTGCACAGTGAGTTTCCCTGGCCAGTGGCTTCCTAATAAATCCTGATAAGAGGAAACACTGGTAAGAAATAAAATGGCAAAAAAGGAAGTGAGAAGATACCTTCTTTGTGTTCTGGTATGTAACAGTTGCCATCAATACCAGAAGTCTGCTGATGTTATAGTGTGGTGGGGGTGAGAGGGAAAGAGAAGGAAGGAATTGGCATCTGGCCTTTTGGATGGCTCTAGCTTTGGCTGAAACAGCACTTCTTCAGTGGATCCAGAACCTGCCATGATAATTTCCCTTGCTGGACTTTGCTATTTACCTATGTCTACTTTCTGTCCACCTATTTATCTACCAATCCATTCATCTAGGCTTGTATTTATCTATCATCTATCAATCCATCACATCCATCATGCCCTTGCCTATATACTATTTCATATGTCATATAAAAGCATAAATATGATGAATGCAAATTTTTATAAACACATAAGATATTATGGATATCTTCACATGTCAGTGTATGCGCCTCCAAAAACCTTCAACAACATATGTTTTCAATAATTTAATTATCTTTTATAAATGAACATTGAGCTCTTTTTGAGATTTTATATTAGAGACAAATCACAATCCTGTAGGTTACTTTAACACACATTATTGCTAATATTCTAGAACAAGAATTACAATATTAAAGGAAGCTATTTTAAATAACTTTGCTACACATTGACATATTTTTCTGCAAAGGGTTACATCAAACTTACTCTTCCTCCTGAAGTGAATTAGAAATGTTTCCCTCATATTCTTACCTCAAATATTCTTCTTTATATTATATTCTAGAGTTATATTGATAAAAATTTTTATTGTTTTGTTCTCTAATAAGGTGGACTATAAATGTCATTTGTATTTATTCTTTTTAAATTACTTGTGATGGGGAGGTTGGGGCGGAGGGAGGGTAATTGGTGGGGCCAC